>MU763947.1:0-36367 GCA_026770625.1 Nicotiana glauca | reverse complement strand
GGGTCGCCTCGGTATGATTTGTGCATGCCTGTGTTGCTGCCTGAACTTAATTAAGTTATTATTGCCCTTTTGTGGCTTAAACATATTTGGATTATGTTTTAAAGAGAAATTTGGGAAATTTTCCTATGAAAGAACTACGTATTTATTTGTTTCCTCTATTTGATTAGAATCATGTCTATAAAGAATAAATTCACGGATTAATATGTGTAATGAGGATAAATGATCATTGGACCATTAGAGTGAGTCAAAGTTGGCTATCTCGTCTCTACCACTTCAGGATTAGGCGGGACACTCACTGAGTACACGTTAATTATGTACTCATACTACACTTCTGTGCATTTTTGTTGCACAGGTTCATGATATATTAGCGGCCTACTGGCGCAGCAGCACGGACGATTCAGGGACTAGGTGAGTTGCAGTATGCGAGGCGACCCGTAGCTTTTTAAAGTCCCTTCTAGTAACCGTATTTCTTTCCTGTCCATTTATTCCGGACGGACGTTATGTTGTATTTTACTTCTCTTATCAGTAGTCGCTCATGTACTTGTGACACCGGGTTCTGAAAGGGTTTACAATGGATTTGTTCTATTTATTATCATTTAAATTTGAATTCTAGTAGTGAACTTTTATTAATAAAAAAAAATATTGGAAGGAAAAACCTAAGATTTTCAAAGGTATTAAAAGAGGAATTAATTAATAAGTTAGTTGACTGGCCTGACAGCAATGTCCGGCGCCGCCACGACCCTTAGTGGATTTTGGCCACCCCCACCCCCCTTCCGTTTTGTTCCTTTTGTCTTATTATAAGCAATTATCTGACTTTGTGATCTAATATTGTAAAAATTCTATGTTAGAAGTTAAAAAAAAAAATCAGTTTATTCATATTACATGGTGAAAGAAACATGCACAAACATTAGTGTGATTGTGAATGTTTTCTCTGTTTTTTTCAACACTAGAAGAAAAGGATGGACGTTAATGCACCACAAGACAGATTTGGAATGAAGGACTTATAATTGTGGAGAAAAGGAACAAATTATAATTGAAAACTCAAGCTTTAGCTGCTGAAGTATTATTGATACTTATTTTGAAGTAAAGTAAATACGACCACTATTACACCCACTGTAATTCTTCCAATTTCCTCAACAAGCTTCTAAACAGAAGCAACCATAATTTCACAAAATAGAATTTCATTTTCATGTTCAAGCTTTTCGCTTAGAAAACACAGCAGCCTCCAAAAGGTAAAAAGAACTAAAAACAATCATTGTACAAATTATAGAATTTCATTTTTCATATCCAAACTTTCCAAATTTGCGAGCTAGTGCTTAACAAACGAGAAAAACAAACTTACAGCCAGAACATGTATTTTACAACCTAGTCAAGAGACCTCTTCTTGACATCCTACACTAAACAATTGTTGCAATATTCTACTGACTAAATAGCTAGAAAATTCTAAATATAGAGAATAAAAACAAAGAGAAAGGCACAACGTAACGCTTCAACTAGTTGGAGCAGTAAACAACAACTACTACGCTTCAGTCCCAAACAAGTTGGGATCGGTTGTAAGTTGAAGCAGTAGTTACAACAAAAATGGATTCAAGATCAGGAGGGTGGAAGAACCCATTCTTGGGCTGCTGTTTCCTCTTCGTTGCTGCTCTGTTCTCAGCCGTCTTTTTCCTCGGAGCCGGTGGACATTCTAATGGTGCTTGTATTTGACATTCTTGGTTCTTTGGTGTTGTACATTCTTCCTCCATGTTACTCGTTATATTTTCCTTGACAATATAGTATGTATATTCCTTAATTTTAACACAAGTAGTATTAGTTAGGTAGAGAATATGTGTTTTATAGAGTAGTTGAATAGAAAATGGTGCAAGGAGCAGCCTACGTGGGGAGAGAATGACGGAATTTATAAACATGGGGTTTGAGTTTGAATATTTGGCTTTTATATCTTAAAAATCAATAAAGTTTAACATCTCAATTTCACTTCTGTATTTTACTTGTAACAATACAAGAACTTATTTTAATAGAGAACAAATTTCTACGACTATTAATATTTAAATTTTGATAGTTTAGTCAAATTTTTCTTAAAAATAATGTACTACAATAAATATTAGTGATTGGAAATAGAGAAAGTTTTATATCATACATTTTGGGATTTGCTTTTTACATTTGACAACATTAAATCAAATGTTATTTTCTTTTAGTGTTTCATACATTATCATAAAATAAATTTAATTTATCAAAACTATTAATATTCTAGGCATGCTTTGGTATTAAAATTCATACTACTATTTTATACGTACAAAAATTTGGAAATTATTTAAAACAATTAGAGCTAGAAAATTTGGTATATTACTGTATTTGTCAAACTTTATAAAAAAAAACCAAAAAAAAGAATTGACAGTTGAGTATGGGTTGGCACCGACTTATGTTTGAGCCGTGTGCGTTTGGAACGTGGCCCACGTAAGACCGCGTATTTTGACAGTTCAAAATAGGCGGCGCCCTTACATTATTTGGGTTGGCAATTTTGGCGGGAAAATTAGGAGCTGTGGAACTGAATTTCCACCGTTTGATCAATCACTGTTTTGTAATTGAAGATTCGTAGTTGTACCTGAGGACTTCTCCAACATTTACATTTTTGGTCCCGGGAATTTTTGTATTTTGGGGACAACTTACTTTAACTATTTCCCCATTTTTTTCCCAAATTTTTTCATATTCTTTTCTCTCTTCTATATTATATTATTATTCTTTATTTTAATTTTTTTAAATTTTCATTAAACAAATTCCATCTTTTATTTTATTAATTTGTAATTTCCATTAAAACAATTCCATAAAATTTTAAATAGTATAATATGTAAGCAATTATTATAGATTAAATAATAATTAAATAAAAGTAAATCATTGCGATACAAGATTAATTAAATACATATTACATAACGATAAAATTCATTCAAAATACTACAATAATTTTGGTGTATCTGGAAACGATATAGCTCCCTACTAAGTTATTAGGTTATTTACCGTAGTTTTAATTTTTATGTACTTTAATTTAATGTATTTTCAATTGTCATGTATTTCCAATTTTAATGTATTTTCATTTAATGTATTTTCAATTTTCACTTTTTAATTTTAGCTACATCTAATATTTTATATTCACGACTTTCAATTTTAGCAACATCTAATACTTTATATTTGCACCATTCATTTTTTGAGATAATTATATATTTTTTGTATAATTATAACTTATAATTTTACATAAAAATAATAAATGCACGAAAATTAATTTATCAAAATTATACACCAAAATTAAGATATAAAATTAATATTATAAAGGCATTACATAAATATAATTAGGTATATATAAAGAGGTAAATTAAAATATTAAGTAATAAAATAAAAGTGATGAACAGTAATGGGGGAGATAAATGGTATACCCCCAAATTTGAGGGAACACTATTCATCCCCCATTTTGGGGACAAAAATAAGGAAGGATTGGAGCTAAATTACCCTCGTTATTGGAAATGAGGGTAAGGTTGGAGATGGCCTTAGGGATTATTAAATATTTTCTTGTTTTACTACTAGTAATACTCAATGTCAATGAAAATCTGATAAGATTGATCGATATTCCAATCTTTTTGTCAATCGATATTCCAATCTTTTTGATAAGATTGATCGATATTCCTGTCAATGGAAATGAGGATAAGGTTGGAGATGGCCTTAGGGATTATTAAATATTTTCTAAAGTGTTTTTAAGGAATAAAAAAATCTAGTGAGAAGTAATTTCTATTTGGCTAATTACTTTAAAAAGTATTTTTAGCGAGCAATTAGTATTTGGCCAATATTTTAAAAGTGCTTAACTATATTTTTCTCAAAAGTGCTCTTCAAAAAAATAGTTTTTCTAAAACTATTTTTTCTGATTCTCAAAAACTGCTCTGATTCTATTAAAAAAATCCATTTAAGAGTTGTCGCCAAATACTTTAACTTTAGAAAAAAGCATTCTTGGCCCTAAAAAAAACTTAGAGCTCGTTTGGATGGGCTTATTTTAAGTGACTTTTAAGCCAAAATAGTTTTAAGCCATAAGTTAGAAATTCTAGCTTTTAACTTGTTTTTGTTATTTTAGTTTTAAAATAAATACTTAAAAATACTTTTTTACGCTATCCAAACACTATTAAATATCGTAAGGGGTCGTTTGGTAGGATACATCAGGTAAAATAATGCATGCATTAGCTTTGTATATTAGTAATATGTAAGGCCCCGTAGAAATTTCACCTGAAACCCAGAATTTCGTGGTGACGAGGTAGACTTATGTGCTCACCGCGATATGGACTTTTTGGGTTGAACGGTGTGCTGAGGAGTTAAGGAAAGTGTTGGCAGAAAAAAATATTTTCTGCAGTCCACTATGCGGCTGCATAATCACTTTGCGGGTCGCAGAATGGCCGCAAAGTGAAGCACAAACTTGAGCAAAATCGTAGGACCAACTCGCAGTCCATTATGCGGCCTCACAACAATTTTGCGGGCTGCACACCGATTGCAGATACGGCATGAAAATTTTTTGGAGGGAGGTTCTGCGGCGTATTATGCAACCGCAGAACATGTCTGTGGACCGCATAATTGTCGTAGGGTGGGGCAGACCAACCCAATTCCGGAGGGTCATTTCGTAGCCCATTTCAAGGATCGCAGAAGATGCGACCGCAGATCCCGTTTCGAAACTTCATTTCTGAATTTTTATAACCTGACCCTCTTTTTATAGAACACTATTAGGAGTCATTTTAGAAAGAAAAAACTACATTTTAGAGAGAGAGAGAGAGGAAGGTGTTCTAGTGTGAGAAGAGGGATTCTAAGCCATTGTGATCAATTTTTGGCCAAAACTTGGAAGATTAACAGGGAAAACTCACTAGATCTTCATCCTAAGAGGTAAGATTCTACACCCTAACTCTTAATTTCGAAATTTAACCATAAATGAGCAATTGGTAAGGTAATTCATGCGTATGGGAGTTGTTCATCTTGCATGCATCTGTTATCAAAGTGTGTAGGAAGACCGTGAGCTAAAAATGGTAAGAAATGGATTGTGGGATAATGGAATCCCCCATAAAAGGGCCTTGAAACCTTAATGTACACCTAGTATTTGATAAAATGCTCAAATGAGCTAGAACCATGATCATCTTCCTAATTTTGATTCAATTTGTTACATTTCTAAAATAGATCAAAGTGCTAAGAATTTCCGAAACACTTTAGAGATTAAGGAAGCTCAAATGAGGTATGTTGGCTAAACTCTTCTCTTAAAATTGAACCCTACAGTATCCATGTAAGTCCCGAGTTGCTTATTGTGAATCGATTGTCGCGCATAAGCTTGTGTCAAAAGACATTCACGATCACTATATAATTCAAATATTTTTGTTATGTTGTACTACTATTCGAGAATGTGTTTAAAGTGTGGGTTGCATGTCTAAATGCCTTGACTTGAATTTGTGTTTCAAATGAAAAGTAATGACAATTGTGTAAGAAATCTCAATGTATCTAAGACTCTTATTTTCTCATATGTGTACTTAAATGTCTTGAATAGAAACGCCTTATTGTTAGAAACCCATGATGATTGTTAAACGTGAAAAGGGGTGCGTGAGATACGAAACATGAAATGCAAATGAAAAATATGAAACACGGCCAACGTGTCAAGTGAAATATATAATTATGACCACTAGTGTCAATAAGAAAATGAAGAAATGTGCAAGAAGTATGAAATAGAATGATTGATAGAAAAAGGATGATGTCTCACATGAGACGGTCTAGTAGATCGGGTCGTGATCGGACGCCATATCGCACACATGGTGGCAACTATATTAGATATTGAAATCGAAATTGTGATTATGGTTGATGTCTCATATGAGACGTCTTAGACGATCAGGTCATGATCGGACACCATGGCGCACACATGGTGGTGACTGTATTGGACATTGAAATTGAAATTGTGATTGTAGTTGATGTCTCACATGAGACGTCCTAGCCGATCGGGTCATAATCGGACGACGTGCCGCACGTATGGAGGTGACTGTATTGGAATTATAATCAGAGTGGTGAATACTGATATATCGGTACTAAAGATTTCACAACTTAAAATATAAAAAATTTAATTGAAAATTTATTTTATCCCTAATTTGATTTGGTAATTGTTTAAGGCTTTAACTGATATTATGATGGTCCTTACTTGCATTATTGTTCGTTCTTTTGAGATGGTGTTTAGTCATATGTACTAGTACTATTCGGCAGAACTAACGCCCTTTTTTTAGAGGCTCTGCATCTTTAAATAGATGTAGGTGGTTCCATAGCAGGCAGTGCTGATCAACGATAGTGGTATACGCTCTTCCCAGTAGACTTGGTGAGCCTCACTTCATCCCGGGGTCATGTATCCTTTGCTCATTTTTATTATCATGTTTTGAGGTATAGCCGGAGCCTTGTTGACGGTACTACTATTGTACTCCTTGTATTTATTAGAAGCTCCGTAGACATAGTGTGGGTTGTACGTTGGTGTTGGAAAAGTCAAAGAAGTCATGTTATGTTTGAATCACTTGTTCCACTCCAAACTATGAAAATGCGTGCATTTTGAGATTTTAAAATGAAGTAACTAAAGAAATTATGATTTGGTATTGTATACATGATCTCTATATTGTAAATTAATGAGAATATATCTTCTATTTGTTCATGGGGGAGTTTGGGTAGAAAGTATTTAACTGGCTTGCTCGGTCGGATTCACTCGGTTGAGCGTTGGTCGCACTCCCCGAGTTTTGGGGCATGACATAATACTTTGTTTGGTACACTTTTTGAACCTATGCATTTATTATGCAAGCATTAGTTATACTCCCTATTTGGTATTATCCTATGTATAACTAATGCGTAAGAAACCATGGTATTAACACTGCAATGGATTTTAATGCATGCATTAACTTAGTTAAAGACAAAAATGTCCTTCAAAATTTATGCTTGATTAAAATATGGTATATTATAATACGCTATTATATTAATACAAGTTTGAAATAATCCAAGAAAGTGAGAAATAAGATTATATCCCTAGTAAATAAACAAGTACTTAGCACATTTTCTTTTTTATAAATAAATATTAAGTTCTATACTACAATATAAGTAGGCAAACTAAATATTCTTTTTAAAAAAAATTTCATATAAAAATATTCCTTAATATATTTTTCTCTTAAAAATATAAAGTGATGGACTAGTTATGAGGGTATTTTTGTAAAAAGATAATCCTTTTAGAAATTGTGCAATGCTTTAATACATCAAACTAAATAATAGATAAGAAATATATCAGTATAGCTAATACTAACATTACTAATACAAACATAACTAATACCAATATTACTAATACATATTAGTCAGCATTATTCTTATACAGATTATGAAACGATGTCTAAAAGTTATTTTGGCTTAAAAATATTTAAAATAAGTCAATCCAAATGTGTTGTCGGTCAAACAGGCTATATGTTGCTTTTGGTGTTACCTAGGCACATATGAAACAATGAAAGTACTTCATAGTACTAGATTTTGCGTGTTAGTTATCGAATTGTATGAACTCTTTTATTTGAAATCTTAAAAGGTTGGTTAACGACATATTTTCTCAGAGGTATGACACGTTTTCTTCACGTCATGTGGACTTGATCTCTTGTCTTCGCGAAGCATTATTTCCCCTTTCCTTGTATATAAATCGTTTGATACTCTCTTGTCTCATATTATTAGTCGTGATTATTAAAAGATATTATCTCAAATTATTTATCTATCTCAATTATTTATCTAAAATTGATTATCTTTTTTCTTTTTTACCCTTAATAATAATTATCATTAAAGATTACAAACACCTCAATTATGGATAACTTTGTTCAAATCCCAATAAAGAAATATAAAATATTAAGACATAAATAAAGGTAAAAAAGTCAAAATCATATTGTAATTAATTTTTTTAAGGTGCTTGTACAAAAGAATCATGATAAATAATATGAGACGAAGTAAGTAATAATATCTAAAACTTAATTTATAAAAAAATGTTTTCATATATATGAACTTGCATCATTAGTAATAATCCATAATAAATGTATATTGAGAAATTGTTTGAGAAAGTGAGAATATGCTAGACATTGGGAAGTGGAGTGTATTGAAAGAATCTGTAATGACCCAACCGGTCGTTTTGATCTCTAGTGTGTCGTTCCGCGGTTTAAGGCCATGAGCAGCTTCACTTCAGATATTATGAGTCGTTCGCATGGTCGGAATTGAAATTCGGGAAGTTCGAAATCAATTTGGAAAGAGAATTCTCAATTTGGAAGCTTTAAGCTGGAACAATCGACTAATCCTGGATTTTTGAGTAAATGACCTCAGAATCGGGATTTGAAGGTTCCAACGGGTTCGTATGATAGTTTAGGACTTGGACGTATGTTTGGATCGGGTTTTGGATGACTCGGGAGCGTTTCAGCGTCAATTGTGGAATTTGGCATTTTGGAAAAAATTCATAAATTTGGGTTGAAGAGCATTTCAATATTATTAATATCCGTTTGATATTACGAGTTTGGAAATAGCTAGGTATGGTGATTCTGAAACTGGGAGCACGCCCGAAAGTGGATTCGGAGGCCCGTAGATCATTCTGGAGTTATTTGGCTAAAGTGAGAAATTTGAAGGTTTTTGAGAAGTTTGACCGGAAGTGGACCTTTTGATATCGAGGTCAGAATATGATTCCGAAAGTTGGAATAGGTGTGTAATGTCGAATGTGACTTGTGTGCAAAATTTGAGGTCAATCGAACGTGATTTGATGGTTTCAGCATCGAAAGTAAAAATTTAAGTTTCAAGTTCTTTAAGCTTACATTGGAGTGTGATTCATGATTTTAGCATCGTTTGATGTGATTTGAGGCCTTGAGCAGGTCCGCATTATGTTTTGAAACTGGTTGGTGTGATTAGACAGGATCCCGGGGGCCTCGGGTGGATTTCGGATGGTTAACGAATTTAAATTTAAAGTTGAAAAAGAACTTAAGCAGTTGGGCATTTGGTGTAACCAACCTGCGTGAAGAGGGCTGCAGGTGCGAGCCCGCAGGTGCGGGAGATGGCTCGCAGGTGCTGAAGGAGCCAAGGTTAGTGGGAACTGCAGAAGTAGAAAAGTGTGCACACCTGCGATAGCGCAAGTGCGAGTCAGTAGCCGCAGAAGTGGTAAAGACCGCAGGTGCAGAAGAAAAGGTCGGAGAAGCAGAAGCGCGGATACGGCTGGTGTACCGCATATGCGGAATGGTCGCTGGGCAGTGAGGTTTACAAAAACGGGACTTGGCCCATTTTTCTCCCATTTTCATTTGGTTTGGGCGATTTTGGAGAGTTTCAAGGGGAAATTTTCTTCAAGCAATACAAGGTAAGTGATTCCCACTCAATATAAGTTAAATACATGGTTTGTATAAGGATTTTAACATAGAAATTAGTAGAAATTTGGGATTTTGAAGAAAGACCTAGAATTTGGTATTTTTAGATTTTAACCACGATTTTGGACATGGAATCGAGAATAAATTATATATTCAAATTCATAAGGTTATGGGTAAAGTTTATTTTCGAAGTCCGGGCACGTAGGTCCGAGGTTGATTTTTATCGACTTTTCGATCGGGATTAGAAATTGTTAGAATAGGATTATAATAACTATGTGAGTATATATTTATGGATTTGCTCATTTATTTACTAGTTTTGGAGCGTTGGGCATCGGTTTGAAGTGTTGGAAAGGCTTGGGAGCCGGCTATGGAACTTCGAAGCGAGGTAAGTCTCTTTTCTAACCTTGTAAGAGGGAATTAACCCCATAGGTGAACTAAATTAATATGTGTATTTATTTGTGGGGGCTACGTACGTACGAGGTGACGAGAGTCCGTACGTAGCTACTAGCGATGCCTATGTCCGGGTAGTTTTAGGCTTACATCATGCCTTGTTGATATTGTTGTTGATTTATATTTATTGTTTGCCTCGAGAAGGAGTGAGATTTAGTTTGCTTATTAAATGTTTGGAAAGGAGTTTAAATTAAGGAAAAATTTGGGATTAAAAGTTTTCATTTGAACTTCGTATTATGTAAAGAATGGATGAATACTATAATAACTTAAGAAATCTATGATCCGCAAACGGGGTAATTCCTTATATTCATATTTGACCGCGTTGCAAGTATGATTCACGAGCGGGGTAATTCCTTAAACTTATATTTGACTGTGTCGCAAGTATGATCTGTGAGCGGGGTAAATCCTTCTACTACTCTCATGGGAGCAGGATGATCGCCTCGATAGGTTAGTCGATGCATGTATGGTTCGTGCCGTTTGACCCTCGGCAGTGCACAATTTACTTTTATGTTGGAGCGGACCATACGCCTCAACGTTTCCTATATATATATTATCCTCATGGAATCGTGCGTACTATTTGGCAAGAAGCCAGTATATATGAGATTTTTTCCTTGATTTGAATTATGACAACCTCTTTGATAAAATCCACTATATCTATATATATGCTCCGATTGAGGAGGGAACTTGCTAGTTGAGAGCTTGAGTAAACTGTAAAGAGTGGAATTGTACCACGTATTTTATACTTGTGTATTTCATATATTTACTCTACCTCATATTTATTCACCTATTTATTGTACCTGATATTATTGGACCACTAGTAAGTGTCAAAGTCGACCATCGGTACTACTTTTTTGAGATTAGACTGGATACTTACTAGGTACGCGTTATTTTCGTGCTCATACTACACTTGATGTATATTTTTTGTACAGGCACATGTATGTCTAGTGGACTAGTGGGCGCAGCGGGATGGTTGATACTGAGTCTTAAGTGAGCTGAATCTTATGAGACGATCCGCAACCAGCAGAGTCTCCTTCAGAGTGTTTGTATTTTCTTTATTGTCCAAATTTATATTCTGGACAGTTATTGTATTTCATTTTATTTCCTAGTAATTGTTTATGCACTTGTGACACCGGGTTTCGGGATGATTATGGGATATTCATTATTGAAATTTGGAAAATACTATTATTTATTCTGTAAAGTACATCTTTTACTAATTACATTGAAGCAAATTTATGATTTTAGAAATATTAAAATGAGAATTTAATTGACAATTTAGTGTTGGCTGGCCTGACAGTAGTGTTCGGCGCCATCATGACCTTTAATGGATTTTGGGTCGTGAAACCATCATATCAGAGGACTAGGTTCACTTAGGTCTCACGAGTCATGAACAAGTCTAGCAAAGTCTTGCAGATCGGTACGAAGACGTCTGTACTTATCTTCGAGAGGATACAAGGTTGTTAAGCACTTCCCTTCTTGATCCTCATTGTGCGGTTTGATTCCTTTGAGGCCTTTGCCTTTATTTCTTTCCTACTCAATCTTATGTGACATAAAGCGCTTGCTATCGATCGGAAATTGAGGAATTTTAATGGTACTATAGATATGGTGCAGGATGTTTCTCCCTGTGTATTTGATTGGGATATTGTCGTCGCTTTGCAGAAGGCCGTTCTGTCACTTCAGCTCAGTATTGGTATTGCCTAAGGTTTTAAGATTTGGCATTTATTGTTATGACGATTCGTGTGTTGCTATTGCATAGTATTTGGGTAATAGTAGGATGTTTCTCTATGCGTGAGAGCAGTGGATGACTTGGAAGTATGTTTAGTCAATGCAAGATTCAGAGATTCAGACTCTTATTTTCGGCGGAAGAAGACAGTCAGACTATGAATGTTCAAGTTTGGGTTGATGAGGTAACGAGAACTTGGTCTTCTTCAATTTGCCTTTGGGCATGGTAGTGTGAGATAGTGCCAGAGAAGCGGTTATCAAAGATCGTGGTGTGCGGTGGTTTAGTATTGAGTCGGTGTTCCTGGTGTTGATGACTCGAGGAAGATGATCTTCGATTGGGTTTAAAGTTGGTAGCATCCTATCGGTTCGAGGGATACAGAGATGGATTTTAACTTAGGACACCAAGTGGGTAGCGATACATGAGGAAGGACATGTGGGAGATATCTCCCGGTGGATAAACTTCTAGAAGGCCAAGTGTGAGAAACAGGAGTCGAGTAGTTTCTTAAAGGAATGAGTTTAACCAAAGTGGGAGAGTGGCATAATAGCATATGGTTTCTCTGGTAGGATGACTGCATGCTTTGGGACAAGTTTAGAGTGATTCGGGATTCATGGCGGACAGTGACTAGGTCTACAAAATTAATTTGGATTGTTAGCTATTATATGGTGGGAAATGGGATACGACAGAAAGGAGTTGCTTTACATGAATGATACAACGTGACTTCGGATTAGGATGTTTGTCGCACCTTTAATTGATGTCCACGAGGAGTGAACGGACTTGTGCGGCTGGTGAATGACCTCGGGCTCAGGATGGTCAATTGATTTTGTAATGATTGTACCTAGTACTATGACGTTGGAAGATATCAGCATGTAATTTTTACAGGTAGGTTATCTCCTATGAACATGTTAGCGGTCGTGTGGTGCTGACGAAGCTTCTACAAAGGCAACTACCGGCTATCCGGCGAGAGGTTGAATATGTAAACGTAGCTAGTGATTCAGAGTATTCATGAAATGGTTAACAGGAAGATTTTGAGGAGTTTGGCAGGTTGACTGTGCAAGATCATGTCAACAATGAAGGAAGAGTCTTGGTGGGTTCCAGGTTATACAAGGGTAGCTTCGAGCTAAGTAGGAGAGTCTCACCGCCTACGATTGGATTGTGTGGTTATCTACTTATAAGGTTCCTGGTTATCGGTATATTGATAGGTTATTGCGACTAAGGAAAAAGAACATCTGTGGTAATTTGAGCAAAGGATTTGAGTAATATGGTCTATAATTTAACATTATCGATTCATGTTCAGGCTTTGGGAAGCTTCAGGAATTATGCTTCGTGTAGAAGTGAGTTACAAGGAAGGTGATTCGATCGGGTGCTTGTTTGAGAGGGTGTTCATATGCTAGCGGAGCCTTGCAGTAGATTATATTCAGGACCAAGTCAGGGTGGGTGACTCTCAACAACGGTCCTAGTGGATTCAAAAGTTAAAGTGTGGTGCCCAATGATTTTGAGTCCATCGTATGGTTGAGTATTGAGTTTTTGTAGTGGATTATGATAAAAGAGCTTAGGGTGTTCTATGTTATCTCCGATATGCAGTTTAGTATAAGAAGAATAGGAGGAAATAACTTTAGATTTATAGAAGAATTATCAGAATGGGTGTACCAATTAAAGACGTAATTATGCGCACAAATGGTTCATCGATTTCGAGACAATGTCATCTTGTGAAACGGGGTCACTCAGAACGAGTGCAGATTTAGTTTGCTATGTTTTGAATGGAGCTATTATTATTCCTAAGACAAGTCCAGGGGAAATTAGAAGAAGCCGGATCGGTTAGCAATGGTTGAATCGACATAATGGTGGCAATGATCAGCTCTTTCAGCGTGTTGAGTTACTCATGTGATTTGTGACAGTACGTGCGAGATTTGATGGTCACCGCAGTTTATTTTATTTGAAGGCTTTCGAGTATTATGTCTTGTTATGTGCATATGGGTCCCAGAAGAGTTATGGTAGTTTAGACCACTACTTGATATTGGTATTTTTTGTGAATATGAGAATTCAGTCGCGTGTTTGATAACTAGGGATTTTGACGTATTTCATGTTCCTCCTTGCTTGCGCTTTGATTATAAATTCTTACAAAATAGTCCCAAATGGCTTATAAGTTGTGCTTGATTGCATGTTTGATCAACAAAGTGACGAGATATCAAAGATCGGCTCAAAAGGAGTGAAACCTGGACAAGTATCAAAGACAAGACAACTCAGGACAAACTAGCCTAGTGCGGCCGTAGTCCACTTTGTGCGGTCCGCACTAAGGAGATTCGGAGACTGGTAAATCATATGTCAAAGCAGTGCGGCCGCAGTGGAGATTGTGTGGTCTGCACTGAAGGCTCCGCGGCCGCACTGCCATTATGTGCAGTCCACGGAATAGAAGATCAGAGACATGTAATTTGCAAGGTTCAAGCCAGCGCGGTTCGCGGTCATGTTTGTGCGGACCGTATTAGAAAGCTCTGCGGCCACGATCCATTCTGCGCGGTCCACGGAGCCTGAGTTCACAGAGCAAGTTTCAAGTTCAAAAGCCTAGTGCGGCCATAGTCCATTTTGTGCGGCCCACACTGACCTCGCAGGGGCATTTTTGTCCAGCTTTTCCAGCTTAGTATAAATAGAACCTTTTTTCCATTTTTAGGGTATCAGATATTTTAGCACTGTAGCTGCGCTCGTGAGAAGACCTTTCTTAGCCATTTTTGGAACTTTTGCTTAGTTTTAATCATTGAAACTCTATATTTACATTAGTAATTTAATAATATGTCTTTCTCTTCATCCATTTCTCTTGATTTTATCTTCAAGCATGAGTAGATAAACCCATTAGCTAGGGTTATGGCTCAACCCTAGTATGGGTAATTGATGGGTGTTGTGATTTAAGGTTAGATTGATTATGGGTGTTTGTTATTTGGGTCGATTTTATGGTTTAATTTATGAATTATTGGTTGCAAACACTAGTTTGTGCTAAGTTCACTTGGCTCTTCTTGAGAAAAAGAGCCTAAGTCTCCTAAATTGACTCAACAAGGAATTGGGATGGACTCAAGAGATATGATAGTCCCAATTAAAGGGTTAAACCTCGAGAGAGTAATTACCCTACTTGAACCCTAGTTGCTCGGGCAAATATGCATACCTAATTGGTCTCGAGAGAGCCAATTGGACAAAACCACTCTTTCTACCGAGAGGTGTAGAGTGGGTAGTATTGAGTAACATTTATAACATATTTCCCCAATCATGTCAATCGTGCCTTAGATGTAATTACCCGTCAATTAGCCACCTAGGTAAAGGTCACTATCCTAGTGCCCTTTATACTATTAGATACAACTTTTAGCAATTTACTCTTAGTTTAATTTAGTTGCAATTATAATTTGTAGTTGAATCATAGTAGAATATAAAGAAGAAAAAAACAAAAATGAATAGAAGACCAATTAAGAGCATACACGTAATCCTAAGCTAAATAGATACTCAACTCTAATCCTAGCTCTCTATGGAATCGATCCCGAACCACAAATCGGGTAAAAGCTATTGCTACCCTCTCTCGCTACTTTTTAGTGGTGCGGAGTTGGCAGCGATCACTTTTTGGCGCCGTTGCGGGGGAGCTAACGGTTTTGGCTATCTATTTAGTTAGTTATGTGTGTTGTTCTTCTTTCCTTCTTTGTTACTGATTTATTTGTATGACTACTACAGGTACCAAATGGATTTGAATGCTAATGACCCTCTTGGAAACGTGATAGCAGGGGAGGAGGTAGATGATCTTGAGCATGATGAGGTGCCTCTTGCACCTCAAGGACAATGGAGATGCCGGAATGCCAATGCTAATCCAAATGATAATATTCCAGACCCTCCTCCGCCACCTCAAAGACTGGCTCCCAGAGTATTACCGAATCAAGGATATGCAAGTGCTATTGTCCCTCCCCGAATCCAGGCGGGGAATTTTCAAATAACTAATGTGATGTTAACCTTACTTGAGCAGCGTGGGTATTTCACGGGCGCTGCGGATCAAAATGCTTACAAATATTTAAAAGGGTTCGTGGATACATATTGGGGTAGCAAGTAGATGAATGTGTCCAAAGATGCTCTTAGGTTGAGACTTTTCCCGTTCTCACTTCGGGCAAAGGCATTAGATTGGCTAGAGAGACTCCCCAATCATTCCATCACAACTTGGGATGAGTTGGCGGATAAATTTATTGCTAAATTCTTCTCACCCGGGCATAGGGCGGCACTTCGAGATGAGATATTGGCTTTCAAGCAAGAACCTACGGAACCTTTGCATGAGATTTGGGAGCGGTTTAGAACAATGGTGAAAGAATGCTGAAACAACAATATGACCGAGACGATGATTCAACAAACCTTCTATCGGGGCATCAATACTACAAATCAATTCATAGTCAATCAATTGGCTGAGGGTAATTTTATGAAGTTGTCTTATGATGAAGCTTGTGAGATTCTTGATGAGATGGCTGGCACTTCTTCGGCATGGCAAAGTAGGGCCAATGTTCCTTAAGGCGACCCTACGGTTATTCATTTGCATAAGGAGTTACATGACCATGGGCAAGCTGTAGCGGAGTTAACGACTACTATGAATCAATTGGCTAAGGCACAGTTGCAACAAGTCCAAAACCCTCGCCAAGTGAATGCTATGGAAGGTGTTAGTATGCTTACCAACAAGAGAAGGAAACGAAGGCAACAAAATCAAGAGAATTCTGAGCAATTTGGTGATGATTGTGATGGGTTTCAAAATGATGGCTATGATGAGCTAAGTGAAGAGGTACAATATGTTAACAACTATCAAGGCAATAGAGGCAACTCTTCAAATAAACAATGGAGACCTCAAGGAAATTGGGGCAATCAACAACAAGGTGGTGGTAATTAGAACAATAACAACCAAGGCGGTAATTTGGGGAACAACAATCAAGGCAACAAAGGGCATTGGAATGGTAATAACAACAACTGGAACAACAATGGTCAAGGCGGGTGGAACAACAATGGAAACCAAGGCAACCGGGGGTAAGGCTTTCAAAGGCCCCGATGTACCAACAACCGAATAATCCGCCTCCGTTTTAATCTTATGGATCTAGTTCGTTGGGAAATGATATGGGAAGAATATAAATGATGTTCGAACAAATGATGAAGAAGAACCAAGATTCTGATGCTCAATTGGCTTTCCATAATACCTCTATCCGGAACTTAGAGGTGCAATTAGGGCAAAGCTCTCAATCATTGAATACTCTTCCTAAGGGTGCTCTACCAAGTGATACAGTAGTGAACCCGAAAGGTGGAAACAATCATGTGATGGCGGTTACAACAAGAAGTGGGAGAGGCGGTGATGTGTATGCCTCGAAAGATAAGCAAGTTGTGGATGATGATGTTGAGTTGCGGGAGAATGATGAACCTTTGATAGTAGAAGTTGTGGTTGAAAATGAGGTGAACAATGATGTAAGGATTGCTATTAATGAGGCCGAGGTGGAAAATCAAGATCCCGTCTAGAGAACACGTGATTGACATGCCCGAGCCGGTGGTGCCCAAAGCCAAGGCACCTTTTCCTAGTCCACCTCCGCCTTATCCTCAACGGTTAGCAAATCAAAAGAGTGACAATCAATTCAAAAAGTTAACTGATATGATGAAAAGCCTTACAATCAATGTGCCTTTGGTGGAGGCATTTGAACAAATGCCAGGCTATGCAAAGTTCATAAAGGATTTGGTCACAAAGAAACGTTCTATGGATTGTGAAACAATAAAGATGACACACCAAGTCAGTGCAATATTTCATCCTATGGACCCGAAACTTGAAGACCCTAGAGCTTTTACTATAACTTGCACTATTGGAAGTGCAGATTTTGCTAAGGCCCTTTGTGATTTGGGGGCTAGCATAAATTTGATGCCTTATTCGGTCTTCAAGACTTTGGGAATTGGGCAACCTAGGACGATCTCAATGAGACTTCAAATGGCGAAACGTTTGATGAAGCAACCTTTGGGCATCATTGATGATGTGCTTGTCCGGGTGGACATGTTTATATTGACGGCTGACTTTGTCATTTTGGATTGTGAAGTGGACTTTGAAGTCCCAATTATTCTAGGGAGACCTTTCCTTACAACGATGAAGGCATTGGTTGATGTTGAAATGGGTGAGTTAACTTTCCGAGGGGGGATGAGAAGGTCGTCTCCCATGTTTGCAAATCCATGAAGCAACCCAATAGCACTGGTATGTGCTCATTTGTGGACATTGTCACAGCTGTGATGGTGGATGACACACGTTCTATGATTAATGTGTAGGATCCCCTTGAGGTTGTGCTATTAAATCTTGATGACAATGATGATTAAAGCATATTGGAGTGTATCAATGCATTACATGGGATGGGCTCTTATTTCTATGAGCCGACAAAAATTGTCTTTGGATCTTGAAAATTGGAAAACTCCACCAACCAAACCATCAATTGAGGAGCACCGGTGTTAGAGTTGAAGCCAGTTCCTCCACACCTCAGGTATGAATTCTTGGGATCTAATTCTACTCTACAAGTTATTCTTTCTTCTTGCCTTACTAACAAGCTGGTTGAGACCACTTTGGAGGTGCTTCAAAGGCGAAAAAAGGCAATTGGATGGACTCTGGCGGATATTCGGGGAATAAGCCCCGCATTTTGCATGCACAAGATTATCTTGGAGGATGATGCAAGGCCTTCCTTAGAACATCAAAGGAGGATCAATGAGGCCATGCAAGAGGTGGTGAAGAAAGAAGTGATCAAGTGGCTAGATGCAGGTGTGGTGTATCCAATCTCCGATAGCTCATGGACTTCTCCAGTACAATGTGTGCCGAAGAAAAGTAGGATGACTGTGGTGACAAATGACAACAATGAACTTATTCCCACTCGGACCATTACCGGGTGGAGAGTTTGCATGGACTACCGGAAGCTAAATAAAGTGACACGCAAGGATCATTTTCGGTTGCCACTCCTCGACCAAATGCTTGATCGCCTTGCGGGGTGAGCCTTTTATTGCTTTTTGGATGGATATTCGGGTTATAATTAAATCTTAATTGCCCCGGAGGACCAAGAGAAGACCACATTCACCTACCCATATGGTACATTTTCTTTCTCCTGAATGCCATTCGGGTTGTGCAATGCTCCGACGACCTTCCAACGATGCATGATGGCTATTTTCACCGACATGGTAGAAGACATTTTGGAGGTCTTTATGGATGATTTTAGTGTGGTTGGTGATTCATTTAAAGAGTGTTTGGTAAATTTGGATAGAGTCTTGGCCCGATGTGAAGACACGAATCTCATTCTTAATTGGAAAAAATGTCACTTCATGGTTGAAGAGGGCATAGTGTTGGGTCAAAAAATTTCTAAGCATGGGATTGAAGTAGACAAATCCAATATTGAGGTGATTTCAAGGCTTCCACCCCCACTTCTGTTAAAGGGGTGAGAAGTTTTCTTGGACATGCAGGGGTTCTACCGGCGGTTTATCAAGGAACTTTCGAATGTTGTGAATCCCCTTTGCAAGTTGCTAGAGAAAGATGCTAAGTTTGTGTTTGATGAGAAATGCATGGAGGTCTTCGAACTTCTCAAGCATAAGTTGACCACTACCCCGATCATTACCGCACCATGTTGGAGCTTACCATTCGAGCTCATGTGCGACGCAAGTGACATTGCGGTTGGGGATATTTTGGGTCAAAAGGTTAATAAAATAATTCACCTGGTGGATTATGAAAGCAAGACCATGAACGAGGCTCAAAGAAACTACACGGTCACCGAGAAAGAATTGTTGGCCATAGTTTTTGCAATGGAAAAGTTTTGGCCGTATCTTATGGGGGCCAAAGTCATAGTGCACACCAACCATGCCGTCCTTAGGTACTTGATGACAAAGAAAGACTCCAAGGCAAGATTGATGAGATGGGTGTTACTACTTCAAGAGTTTGATTTGGAAATAGTGGACCGGAAAGGTAGTGAGAACCAAGTTATGGATCATTTGTACTGTTTGGAGGAGGAAGGAAGGCCGTGTGATGGCCTAGAGATCAATGATACATTCCCCGATGAGCAACTACTTTCTGTGTCGATGTGTGATATGCCATGGTTTGCGGACATTGCTAATTTCATTGTGACTGGCATCATCCCGTGTAAGCTCTCTTCTAACCAAAGGAAGAAGCTCAAATGGGATAGTCTGGACTTCTATTGGTATGAGCCATACTTGTTTAAGATTTACACGGATAGTGTGATTCGAAGGTGTATCCCGAAGGAAGAGCAATTGAGTATTTTGGAGGCTTGTCATTCCTCACCCTATGGCGGCCATCATGGAGGGGTGAGAACGGCTTCAAAAGTTTTGAGTTGTGGTTTTTATTGGCCAACCTTGTTCAAAGATGCAATCTATCTAGTAAAAAGATATGATTAATGTCAACGAGCGGGCGATATTTCCAAGAAAGATGAGATGCCTCTAAACAAAATTCTTGAAGTTGATATCTTTGATGTATGTGGTATCGATTTTATGGGCCCTTTTTTTAGCTCGTATGGTAACACTTACATTCTTGTAGCGATTGATTATGTGTCAAAATGGGTTGAGGCCGTGGCCTTGCCCAACAATGAAGCTAGGAGTGTGGTGACATTTCTAAAGAAGAGTATTTTCACAAGGTTTGGTACACCTCGGGCAATCATTAGTGATGGCAGATCGCATTTTTGTAATAGATCATTTGATGCCTTGCTTTCCAAGTATGGTGTCAACCACAAAGTATCTATGCCTTATCATCCTCAAGCAAGTGGCCAGGTTGAAGTGTCTAACAGGTAGATCAAGAGCATTTTGTCCAAAATTGTCAATGTTAATAGGACCGATTGGTCTAAAAAGTTAGATGATGCTCTATGGGCTTACTGGACCGCTTACAAGACCCCAATCGGTATGTCACCGTATCGGTTGGTATTTGGGAAAGCATGCCATCTACCAGTGGAGTTGGAGCATAAGGCCATGTGGGCCTTGAGGAAGCTTAATCTTGAATGGGATATTGCGGCTAATCTTCGTGTTGAACAACTCAATGAACTTGATGAGTTCCGGTTCCATGCATACTCTAGTTCGTCCTTGTATAAGGAAAAGATGAAGTACCTTCATGACAAATATGCTCTTAGAAAGGAGTTCAAAGTTGGTGATTTGGTGCTCTTATTCAATTCTCGTCTAAGGTTGTTCCCGGGAAAGCTGAAATCAAAGTGGAGTGGACCATTTGAAGTTGTGTGTGTGATCCCGTTGGTGCTCTAGATTTGAAGAAAAAAAGTGGTGAAGTCTTTAGAGTGAATGGTCACCTTGTCAAGCATTATCTTGGAAAGTTTGATGATAGCCATGTGGTGGCTGTTGTTCATTTCAAATGATGTTATGGTAACCCGCGTCGTGCCGCGACATTAAATCAGGCGATTCTTGGGAGGCAACTCATGCCTTTTTCTTCTTGTTTTCTTTGATTTTCTATGTAGTATAGGATTGATTTTTGGTCTAACTGGTTGTGGGACGTTGCAGGGTTATGTTGATGTAGTGTAAGGTTTGATGGAAAAATATACAGATCTCTAAAGTTTCCAGTGCGACTGTAGTCCATTCTGTGCGGACTGCGGTGGAACTCTACGATCGTGGTCTATTTTGTGCAGACCGCTGAGGTTGACTTCTCAAACTTGTTCTAAACAAATCAGTCCGGACCACAGTCCATTTTGTGCGGTCCGCACTGGTAGGTGAGGCTGGGCCCCAAGGGCTTCTCTATAAATAGACCCCAAGGGTTTCCTTTTACCCTTTTCAAAAAGTTGAAATTCAGAGAGCCTTAAACACTGTTCATCCTTCTACTTTGATCATAACTTCTTATTGGCATTGCTTTGCTTCATTTCATCTCTACAACTGGTACATTAATCTTCCTTTTTAACTTTTTAATTTTGTCCTTTACATTTAATTTTTGTTTTCTTAGGGCTATTTTTTTTTCCTCGTGTATTTCTTTAGTTTTTAGGTTAGTTTAGTTCAAATGATGATTCTTGTGGACTTCATGAGTATAATGTAGTGGGTAATTGAGTAGGGACCCTAACTAGGTAAAAGTTTTAACTAAAAAAGAAAAATTTAGGAACCCTAACTCAGTGCCAAATCTGGGCACCCTCTGCGAATCGCGGTCATGTTTGTGCGGTCCGCGGTACCCTAGTGCGGTCCGCATTACCACTTTGTGCGGACCGCGGTGTCGAACTTCTGAAAAGTGACTTTTGCCCAGTGCGGTCGCACTACATTTTGTGTTGTCCACACTGGCCCAGTACGACTGCGATTTGTTTTGTGCGGTCCGCACTAGTGAGATTCAGAGGCCTCATTTTTGGAACCCTATGTCTGTGCAGACCGCGGTCATTCTTGTACGATCCACGGTGGCCTCAGTGCGACCGCACTAGGCACTTTCTGCAACTATCTGCAATACTGTGAATCTGTCTGCAATTTGTTCTGTTGCAATAAATTGAACTGCATTGATTAATACTAACAAATACATTGAATGATGTTTGTAGAAAATGGTTAAACAGCAAGGTGGAAAAGGATTAAAAAAACCCGGGAGAGGTGAATCTTCCCGGGGGGCAAAGGAAAGAAAATGATTAAACTCACTCCCCAAGCTCGGGAAAACATAAAAAGGACCAGGAAGCTGATAAAAGCTGCAGATAGAGCTGCTTCCCATTCCTCGGGGAGTGAGTACCAACTGTCAAGGGACGTCTCTTCAGACTCCGTGCCAGAATACATGAAAGACTGGCCGGAGATAGATAGGTTGAGAGATACTCCCCCCATCACCCACTACTCGAAGGCCAATTAATGTCATTTCTGAGTCAACTGAGGTCTCAGCAGCCGGTAGTGGGGACGACCCCACCTCCCCGACAACTTCTTTATCCGAGGAGGGTGCAGAAGGAGGTGAGGAGGAGGTACATGGAGATGAGGTAGTAGCTGAAGGTGGTGAGCCTCGGGTGGGAGGTATTGCCCGAACCAGAAGGCCCAATGTGTATGAGGATAGGTTTGTGAACCAAGTGGCATACCATAAGTTTAGGGAGTGGTGGCTGGTGAGACATTTGATACCGGAACGGAGTTCATTGACAAAGATCTATTACCCCACAACCCTGACGTACAGAGGCAATTTAGGACTAGAGTAGGTTGGGAAATATTTATGGAGAAGTGTATAGATGCCAACAAATACATGGTCAAGGAATTTTATTGCAATGTAACCCACATAAAAAAGGGCTCTAAAGTGACCAAGGTTTGCAACATGACTGTGTTGTTTGAAGGGGTACACTTGAATGAATACTTGGGCTTCGATGAGGAGGATGAGACTCTATATCTGGTGAAGTTGGAGATAGGCGAGGAGGTCCGTCCATGGTTAGCTCAGTACTTGGAAATCCCAGGTACCGTTCCTGAGTGGATGACTGCTGGGGTAAAAATATTGAGGAGGACCCTGAATTTTGAGGCTAGGGGTTGGGAGACCTTTTTTTGCAGCCGATTGGACCCTACTACACATGACCAGAACCTTCCTCTCCACCGGGTTGTGTTGGTTGCTTCAATTATGGCGGGATACCCTTGTGGGGAATGTGATATCCCGCATTATCTCATTAGTAGGTGCAGAGCATGACCGGAACTACCCTTTCCCCAACACCCTCTCTATGTACTTTCGAGATTCGGAGGTGGAGAAGAATCCCTACGATGTCAAGGTCAAGGCGATAGCCCCATTCTGGGGGTACAGCTTGAAGGGGAATGACAACCCCAAGGACAAAATTTACAAAGCCCCTACTTCTGCCCCAACTAGCTAGTCTGAAGAACCAGCTGTGGTAGAGGTCTCCACTGAGCCTGCCCCCACTTCTGCTAAGATACCTCCCGAACCTTCCACATCAGCAGGCCCAGAGATCCCATCTTCCCGGGCCCATCCTATCATCGCCTACCGATTGAGTTAGATGCTTTAGAGTATCAACAACTGGATGTATACTGCTTCATCCAAGTTATCCACCTTAACCACTACTATTGCAGCTCAGTCGGCACCTCAGCCAGCATAGGTCCCACAATCCATGGAGGATGCTTTGAAGGAAATTCTTGAGAACCAGAATAAAATCCTCCATACTCAGGATGCATTGGCAAAGGCAGTTGATTCACATAGCAAGGCTCTCAAGGAGCTAGCTAAGGAGCACAAGAAACTGCGAAAGACACGTGCCTCCAAGGAGTCCGTGAAGGAGCTGCGGGCAGATGTTGACAAGTTGAAGGCAGACCAACTACCTTTAGACCTATTGTTTGAGGACCCAGTTCTAGCAGTTGAGCCACAACCGGAGCAGTCACAGCGGCCTCTGAAGAGGAAGAGGACGATTCCTAGAGCAAATGATGCTATCATCCAGTTGAAGGACCCAGCGAAGACTTCCTCCAGTCATCCACAGGGTATACCAGATCCAAAGCCTGTCCAGGTCCAAGCCCAAGTCCCAGCAGCTGAGCAGCAGGACACCGAGAACTAGTCTGAGATTCCCGAGCACATAGAGGACCCAAGGAACACCCATGATCCTATGCAGACCGACAAGGCTTAGGGAGTTTTCCATATCCTTTTTCTCTATCTTTTTGGTTCTTATTTTGGACTACTTGGTATTGGGGACAATGCCAGCTTTTATTTGAGGGGGTGCGCCATACATTTCTGGATGACTGTATATATTGATACATTTTGGGCTTTCTTGATTTTCATTTGGTCTGTATATAATTTCATATTTAGCTAATTTTATTGCACTTTTTTTATCTTTCCTTGGGTCTGTATATAAAGTTACATTTCATTATATATATTCATCCCGTCTATTGTATATTCAAATCCCCTCTTGTATATATTTATTCTATTTTTCGCAAAAAAATTTGTTTTTAGTTTCTTATTTGTGATTCGTAGTTTTTTTGTTTTCGTAGTTTGCAATAAGCCTTTGGTTTTCTTAATGCCACGGTTCTTTTCAAAGGTGGAGTATTGTGTGAACCAGGTGGCTCTTTCCAATGATAGATGGCATGACAACCTTCTTAAGGGTTTGAGTCTGTTTTTCTTTTTGTTTTTAGTAGTTTGTAGTTAAGGGTACCTTAAGCAAAGCTTCACTTGGGCCTAGCACATTTTTCTTTGATCTTATGGTAAAAAACAAATTGTTGTGTTTAGGATGGTGAAAGTCGTGGCCTTGAGACTCTTGTGTTGACCGATAATCATCAAGTGGTTTTTCGAGACCATTGTGTGCTCAAATCGTATCTAAGGTCGTTGTGGGCCCCCGACTCGATGTCTTTAGCAATCCCTTAGTGTGTGTGGTGAGTAGTTGAATTGCGAGTCCAACTCCCGAGCCAATGGTTTAGAACTTGCCCTGAATGTTTGTTGAGGCGAAATCTTAAGTGAAAATTTGACTTGTGACCCTTTTGAGCCTTAGACCGTTTTCTTTCAAGAACCATGATACGAGCCTATACCCGTTCTAAAAAGAAAGGTGTGGAAAGTTGAAAAAGGAGAAAAGGTTTGAAATGCATTAGAAAAAGTGACAATATGTAACTCTAACCCCTTAGAAAGAAGTGAAATGACTCAAAGAGTCAAGTGAATTGTGCCAAATGAATCAAAAGAAGTGCTTAAGGGAAGATGGAACCCACTTGAACAAAAACATGACCTACCCTAAACCAACAGCCTTCACAATGACTCCACAAAAGCCATATATGATCTTGAGTTAAATGAAGCTTACATTGGTGGATACTTACATTAGGGGCAAGCATATGGTACCTAGAGCCGGACTTGTGACCTTTTCTTGAGAGAGATGAGTGAATTCCCATTAACCTCATTTTGTGTGCCATTATTCTAAAGGTGAGGTTTGCTTAGGGAGACTTGAGGATGTGTGAGTTTGGGTTCCACAATGACCAAAGAAATTGAGAGAGTTCTTTGATGTGTTGAGTCAACTCTTGATGCTCTTATGTCACACTTGATCCATGGTTTTTCAAAGGTTAAATGTTGTTGATGATTCATTTGTATTGAGAGAAATTGTTAGTCCCAATTGATGCTAGTTGAGGTTACTTTAGGATAGCTGAAAATTCTTGGATTTTACCTCAAGGGGTGGGTCTTATTTTGTTTTCTTGAGGACAAGCAAAAGCTTATATTTGGGGGAGTTGATAACTAGGGATTTTGACGTGTTTCATGCTCCTCCTTGCATGCTCTTTGATTATAAATTCTTACAAAATATTCCCAAAAGGCTCATAAGTTGTGCTTGATCGTAGGTTTGATCAACAAAGTGACGAGATGTTAAAGATTGGCTCAAAAGGAGTGAAACTTGCACAAGTATCAAAGACAAGACAACTCAGGACAAACTAGCCTAGTGCGGCCGCAGTCTATTTTGTGCGGTCCACACTAGGGAGATTCAGAGACTGGTAAATCAAGTGTCAAAGCAGTGCAGCCGTAATGGAGATTGTGCGATCCGCACTGAAGGCTCCGCGACCGCACTACCATTATGTACGATCCGCTGAAGAGAAGATCAGAGAGATATAATTTGCCAAGGTTCAAGCCAGCGCGATCCGCGATCATGTTTGTGCAGACCGCATTAGAAACCTCTGAGGCCGCGGTCCATTCTGCTCGGTCCTCGGAGCCTGAGTTCAGAGAGTCAAGATTTCAAGTCCAAGAGCCTAGTGCGCCTGCAGTCCATTTTGTGCGACCCGCACTGACACCGCAGGGGCATTTTTGTCTAATTTTTCCAGCTTAGTATAAATAGAACCTTTTTTCCATTTTTAGGGTATCAGATATTTTAGCACTGTAGCAGTGCTCATGAGAAGACCTTTCTTAGCCATTTTTGGCACTTTTGCTTAGTGTTAATCATTGAAACTCTGTATTTACATTAGTAATTTAATATGATGTCTTTCTCTTCATCTATTTCTCTGACTTTATCTTCAAGCATGAGTAGCTAAACCCATTAGCTAGGGTTGTGGCTCAACCCTAGTGTAGGTAATTGATGGGTGTTGTGATTTAAGGTTAGATTGATTGTGGGTATTTGTTATTTGGGTCAATTTTATGGTTTAATTTATGAATTAGTGGTTGCAAACACTAGTTTGTGCTAAGTTGACTTGGCTCTTCTTGAGAAAGAGAGCCTAAGTCTCCTAAATTGACTCAACAAGGGATTGGGATGGAGTCAAGAGATTTGATAGTCCCAATTAAAGGGTTAAACCTCGAGAGAGTAATTACCGACTTGAACCCTAGTTGCTCGGGAAAATATGCATACCTAATTGGTGTCGAGAAAGTCAATTGGGCAAAACCACTCTTTCTACCGAGAGGCGTAGAGTAGGTAGTATTGAATAACAGTTATAACATATTTCCCCAATCATATCAATCATGCCTTAGATGCAATTACCCGTCAATTATCAACCTAGGTGAAGGTCACTACCCTAGTGCCCTTTCTACTATTAGATACAACTTGTAGCAATTTACTCTTAGTTTAATCTATTTGCAATTATAATTTGTAGTTGAATCATAGTAGAATATAAAGGAAAAAACCAAAAGTGAATAGAAGACCAATTAATAGCATACACGCAATCCCAAGCTAAATAGATACTCGACTCCAATCCTATCTCTCTGTGGAATCGATCCCGACCCATAAATCGGGTAAAAGCTATTGCGGCCCTCTCTTGCTACTTTTTATTGGTGCGGAGTTGGCTGTGATCAGTATTGCTATGGTTCTCCTGAAATGAGTTAAATGAAAGGCTTCTACATGATGAAGTGTTTACCCTATTAGTGGTTCGGGAGTTATGATGAAATTCTTGTTCTCTTGCGCATTGCCATGATTAAGTGTCGTGAGTAGTGTGGGAATTGGAAGTTGAGGATCAAGGTCGCAGTTCAGTATTGACAAGAATGTCACGAGCTCGGATGAGCGAGGAAGGAATCAGATGGTTGGAGCCAGCTGGTATTTTCCTTAGTGTCACCTGAGATCGGTGTCTTATTTAAGAGGCTTTGAGTACTGAATGCGAATTTTTGATTTGCTCCACAATGTTAGTGTGGCTGGTGGAATTATGGAAGTTTGTTCTGAATTTTACGATTGTTGTTATGTGTTATGGGAAAAAGAGATTATTATGGACCCTTCAAAGATTATTAGTGTAGTGCGGTGCGATCAGAATTGGCGTGAGGTCCGTGGATGGATCTAATTATAAATATGGGCTCTATACTAGGCCGGATGTATTCAATTTAGCATAGCACTCCTTATGGAGGGGTATTCAGACGTTGGATGATACTTCATCTATTTATGTAATACTATATTGTGCCGTGTGAGTTGTGAAATGGTTTGATAAATTTCATATATATTGATGTTCTGCGTAGAGATGGTGTTATGTGAGTAGGATGGCTATCCAAATTTTAGATCATATATCGCACCTTAGTCGTGCTTGAGTTTTGTAGCATATGGCGTTGTCGGTCTCCCCAGGAATTTGCATTATGCACTCCGCGAGCTCGTAGTTGATATTCGGGTATTTCACAGGTATGAGCATTTTAGCTCGGTAAGTAATTCCTTATATATTATTATGGTATGAATCAGGTGGCACGCTGTGACAGATATGTTATTTGGATCGGGTTGCACGCCGCAACAGTGTGATGTTGAGTATAGTCCCCTATATCATTTCTTGAGGGTTTTGCTTCCCATTTTCTGAGGAAGGTTCATAACGCCTTTCGGTTGTCTGAATTAGTTGCGTGGGTTGAGTAGTTCTTTTCGGAGTTCATTTTCCTTATGTATCACATTCGGGTTGTAGCTTGATTGGCACGTTGTGGCATCATATGAGAATTTTGGCAGTGTCTGAGGTTGCTTATTGCCTGGGCAACTTATACTGGGTGAGATGAGATTATTGGACAGTCAGATTTATATGAAGTATATTAAAGAACAAATATAGTTATTTGGTTCATAATGAGGCAAAGTTTCTTGTCAGGAGGAGAGACTAAATGAATTATTGGCTCGACAGTCGGATTATTAATTTCTGCACATCTCTTCCATTGCAGTGGTATTGCAGGAGTTGGGACATGACTTATATGATTCACGGGGTGTGTTGTGAGCATCAGATCTGTGGAATGTTGGTTATTATTATCATAGGAAGTTATTGTGGTCATGTGAATTACGTTGTACATGGTGTGAATTCAGTAAAGGTATGCATTCATGTTTTGGTACATCATGTGGTGATTGATACGGTGTTTATATGTTGGAAATAGTCCTGGCAGAAAATTTCGGATGTTGGAATTTGGCTCTAAAGCTAATTTGACTAAAAAGGGGGAATCTTCATATTTACTCGAGACAATGTGCTCAACTGAGTTGTGGTAGCACGCGTAGGTGCACGAGGTATTAAACAACGATTTCAGACAACTCCAGCACAGTTCTTAGCACGTTCAAGAACGAATATATGTTTAAGTGAGAGAGAATGTAATGAACCGACCGGTTATTTTAAGATCTAGCGCATCGTTTGGCTATTTGAGGCCATGAACAGCTTCATTTCAGGTATTATGACTCGTACGTATTGTCGAAATTGAAATTCGGGAAGTTCGGAGTTGATTTGAAAAGAGAATTCTCATTTCAGAAGTTTTAAGTTAAAAGAATCGACTAAGGTTGGATTTTTTAGCTAACGACGTCGAAATCGAGATTTGAAGGTTCCGACAGATTAGACGAAAATTTCGGACTTGGGCATATGTTCGGATCAGGTTTTCGATGACCCGAGAGCGTTTCAGCGTCTATTATGGAAGTTGGCATGTTGGAAGAAATTCATAAATTTGGGTTGAAGTGCATTTCAATGTTATCAATATCCATTTGGGATTCCGAGTTTAGGAAAAGCTTCGTATTGTGATTCTGGAATTGGGAGCGCGTCCGAAAGTGGATTCGGAGGTCCTTAGGTCATTTTGGAATCATTTGGCTAAAGTTAGAAATTTGAAGGTTTTTGAGAAGTTTGACCGAAAGTAGACTTTTTGATATCGGGAATCTTATTCCGGAAGTTTGAATAGGTCCGTAATATCGAATATGAATTGTGTGTAAAATTTGAGGTCAATCGGACGTGATTTGATGGGTTTCGGCATCGAAAGTAAAAATTTAAGTTTCAAGTTCTTTAAGCTTAAATTGGAGTACGATTCATGATTTTTAGCGTTGTTTGATGTGATTCGAGGCCTCGAGCATGTTTGCATTATGTTTTGGAACTGGTTGGTGTGATTGAACGGGGTACTCGGGGCCTCGAGTGGATTCCGGGTGGTTAACGGATTTAAATTTGAAGTTGAGGAAGAACTTAAGCAGCTGGGCATCTGGTGTAACCGCACCTGCGTGAAGAGGGTCACAGGTGCGGGAGATGGCTTGCAGGTGCGGAAGGAGCCAAGGTCGCTGGCAACAGCATAAGTAGAAAAATGTGCGCACCTGCGATGGCGCAGGTGCAGTGTCAGTGAATGCGGAAGCGGTATGGACCGCATGTTCGGAAGAAAACGCCGCAAAAGCGGTAACGCGGATGCGGCTGGTGTATCGCAGATGCGGAATGGTCGCTGGGCAGTGAGGGTTTACAAAAACGGGTCTTGGCCCATTTTTCTCCCATTTTCATCTGGTTTGGGCGATTTGGAGAACTTCAAGGGGATATTTTCTTCAAGCAACACAAGGTAAGTGATTCAGACTCAATATAAGTTAAATACATAGTTTGTATAAGGATTTAAACATGAAAATTAGTAAAAAAAATTGGGGTTTTGAAGAAAGACATAGAATATGGTATATTTGGATTTTTACCACGATTTTGGATATGTAATTGAGAATAAATTATATATTTGAGTTCGTGAGGTTATGGGTAAAGTTTATTTTCGAAAATTTTTGAAATCCGGGTACGTGGGCCCGAGGGTGATTTTTATCGACTTTTCGATCGGGGTTAAAAATTATTATAAATAGGATTATAATGAGTATGTGAGTATATATTTATGGATTTGCTAATTTACTTACTAGTTTTAGAGCGTTGTGAATCAGTTTGAAGTGTTGGAAAGGCTTGGGAGCCGGCTATGGAACTTCGGAGCGAGGTATATCTCTTTTCTAACCTTGTAAAAGGAAATTAACCCCATAGGTGAACTAAATTAATATGTGTCTTTATTTGTGGGGGCTACATACGCACGAGGTGACGAGAGTCCGTATGTAGCTACGAGCTATGCCTATGTCCGGGTAGTTTTAGGCTTACATCATGCCTTGTTGATATTGTTATTTATTTATTTTTATTGTTTGCCTTGAGAAGGAGCGAGATTTAGTCTGCTTATTAAATTTCTGGAAATAAGTTAAAATTGAGGAAAAATTTGGGATCTTAAAGTTTTCATTTGAACTTCGTATTTTGTAAAGAATGAAAGAATACTATAATAACTTAAGAAATCTATGTGTAACTACGTCGCAAGTATGATCTACGAGCGGGGTAATTCCTTAAATTCATTTTTGACCGTGTTGCAAGTATGATACGCGAGAGGGTTAATTCCTTAAACTTACATTTGACCGCATCGCAAGTATGATCCGCGAGCGGGGTAACTCCCTCTACTACTCTCATGGGAGTGGGTCGATCGCCTCGGCAGGTTAATAGATGCATCTATGGTTCGCCTCATATTTATTCACCTCTTTACTGTACCTGATATTATTGGACCACTAGTAAGTGTCAAAGTCGACCCCACATTACTACTTCTTCGAGATGAGACTAGATACTTACTGGATACACGTTGTTTTCGTACTCATATTTTACTTGTTGTATATTTTTGTTGTACAAGCACATGTATGTCTAGTGGCCTGGTGGGCGCAACGGCATGGTTGATACAGAGTCTTAGGTGAGCTGCATCTTATGAGACGATCCGCAGCCAGCAGAGTCTCCTTCAGAGTATTTGAATTTTTTTTACTGTCCAAATTTATATTCCCGAAAGTTATTGTATTTTATTTTATTTCTTAGTAATTGCTTATGAACTTGTGACACTGGGTTCCAGGATGATTATGAGATATGCAGTATTGGAATTCAGAAAACATTATTATTTATTTTGTAAAGTACATGTTTTACTAGTTACATTGAAGCAAATATATTATTTTAGAAATATTAAAATAAGAATTTAATTAACAATTTAGTATTGGCTGACCTGACAGTATTGTCTGGCGCCATCACGACCTTTAATGAATTTTGGATCATGACAGAATCATTTCTGACCTTAAGTCAAGCTAGTATTAGAAAAATGGAGAAAAGTAACGCATGGCCAAGGTAGTCAAATGAAACGATTTTGGGTTTTTTTGGTACGGAGTAAAATATTTTTCTTTTTTCTGGAAAATGAGTGATATTATCACTTGTTTTTCTTGTTTGATTGGTGAGTGAAAAACTTTTTTCCGGAAAATATTTTCTAGAGTTTGTTTAGAGAGTAAAAAATAATTTTTACGAAAATATTTTTTTATACTACTCTCCTCACAGCCCATCGTCCAAATCTCCATGTTTCCTATGCTCCCCCGTCCCCCAAACTACAAATATATTTTCTTCAAAAATTTAATTAATCTTTTAATAATTCACACAAACCCAAATAGACTAATGTGTTGCTCGATTTTTTCACGCAAAAACAACATTGAAATTTGTGCTCCATAACAAAAAAAATACTCTTTTTTTGGTTGAAAAAGAAAGTGCTCATAAGTACTCATTTTGTTAAAATGAAAGAAAATATCATAAAAAGGAAATACTCATTTTGTTGAAATGAAGAAAAAAAATACTTTTTACTACATTATTTTTGTTGAAATGAAAGAAAATATTTTTTCTACATCATGAAAAAAGTACTTTTTTTAAATGAAAGAATATAGTTTTTTACATCATAAACAAAATTCATTTTGTTGAAATAAAAAAGAAAGTACTCTATCTACAACGTAAAAAGAAAGTACTCTCTATCTAGGGTGGGGGCGGGGCAGGGTTGGGAGAAGAGTGTGGTAGGGGTGGGGTCGAGAAAAATATTTTCCAAAATATTTAAGCCAACCAAACATGGAAAAATTGAAAAATATTATCGGGAATGTTTTCCTTCATACCAAACACACCCTAAATTATACTAATGGGATTATCTTGGTTTATTAGAAACTTAGAAATATAGAAATATAACATAGGGTAGTAAAGTAATCCAATAATTTTCGAGTATTGTTGACTGTTGGAACAGATAAATTCAATTTTATTCAGTCGTTTTGGCAGGTTAATCTCATTTGTTTTAACATATTTAGCTTCAAAAAAAGTACGAGAAGTAATTTATTATTTTTTTCAAAATTGACTCAAATTATTTCAATCGATAAAGAATTATTAAATAAGCAAGATATAAGAAAGAAATATAAAGCTAGTTTAGAATGTGCAAAATTTTAGAAGACGAATAAACTCTTTTTGAGGGTAGAAGTCTGATGGGATGCAGAATAATAACTTGTTTGGCTAGCTTCTCAAGAGGTCAAAAGTGCTTTTTTCCCAAAAGCACTTTTTTTTTTCTAATTTGAGATGTTTGGCCAGGCTTTTTTAAGGAAAAAAAATATTTTTGGGAAGAAGCAGAAGCAGTTTCTGAGAAGCAGAAAAAAGTAGCTTCTTCCCAAAAGCAGAAGCAGAAACAGTTTTGACTTTTCTTCTTACCAAAAATGCCCTTAATAAAATATAATATATACCAAAATAACCGTTAAACCTAATACTTAGGATATTAATTAATAAATATTTTTTCTTATTTTTAGGATAACTTTCTAATATATAATGACTTTAGCGGTGAATGTTTTTATATTTGTTGAATGGTTTTTAATATAGTTAGTTTATAATAAAAGAATTAAGTACTTTTTAATTTTATTTTTATATTTTACTTAAATAAAATAAAAAGATTTAATTATTACATGTAATAACAAATTTTTGAGATTATTTATTTACTTATAATATTAACTATAAAGTAAATCTATTCATGTCCTTATTCGTAATTTGATACTTAAAAGCACTTTCTGAAAAGCTTGGCCAAATACAAATTATTGCTCAAAAGTGCTTTTCAGAGTAATTAGCCAAACACAAACTGCTTCTCTTCAAAAGTACTTTTGTCAAAAGTACTTTTAAAAAAATATTTCTCAAAATAAGCTGATTTCTCCAGTTTGGCCAAATAAGCTATAAATTTTATACAGTGGATCTAAAAAAAAGTACTTTGGAATAATAATAAAATTGTATTTGTATAATTTTGAGATTTTAGAATTAACAATTAATATTTGCATTAATGTAAGCCACAATTCTCACCGAGTTTTTTTCGTGCTAGTCCGAGCTTCCTGCAAAGATAATACAAAAACGGAAAAGGTCCAATTTTATCCTTAAATTATGGTATATGGCTCACTTTTGTCCTCCATTAGTAAATTGGTTCAAAAATATCTCTGCCGTTAGTAAAGTGGGCCAAAAATATCCCTCAACTTAACACAATAGGTCAAAAATGTCCCTCAACTTAACAGCCCTCCACACAAGCCATTTTAATCCTACATGGCTGTGACATGACAGCCACATAAGCGGACAACCCTCTAAACCCGCTCCGACCCATTTTCAAACAATTTTAACTCACAAATCTAGGAATCTTGGTTATTGTATGTAGTTACAAATCTGGGAGCTCATTGATCTTCCTTACCATTTTTTTTTTTGAAAATCTGGATAGTTTGGACAGTGTTTTATTTACAGCAGTTTTTTTTGGCAGTTTAATGTTACTGCAGTTTTTTTTTGTTAAAAAACTAGACATGTTAGATAGTATTTTGTTAACAATTTTTTTTGCACAACTGGACAGTGTAATGTTACTGTAATTTTTTTTAAAATCTGGACAGTTTGGAATGTGTTTTATTTACAATATTTTTTTTGCAAAACTAGACAGCTTTGGACAATTAATGTTACTGTATTTTTTTTTTTTTTGAAAAACTGGACAGTTTGGACAGTGTTTTATTTACAGCGATTTTTTGTGTAATGTTACAGCAAATTTTTTTTTTGCGCAAAACTAGAAGTTTTGAACAATATAATGTTACAACAGTTTTTTGTTTGGAAGTGGGTCGGAGCGGGTTTAGAGGGCTGCCCGCTTATGTGACTGCCATGTCACAGCTATGTGGATGCCATATAGGATTAAAATAGCTTGTGTGGAGGGATGTTAAGTTGAGGGACATTAGTGGCTCATTGTGCTAATATAGAGGATATTTTTGGCTCAGCTTACTAATGGAGGACAAAAGTGAGCTATATACCATAGTTTAAGGATAGTTTTGGACCTTTTTCGTTCCAGTTATGATCCCATTGTGATTGGGATATGTTCTAGAGGACTGAGGTGAAAGATTCAAAATAACAGATAAATTTTACCATTTTATTTATCAAAAACACTACTATTTTATAAAAGCACTTCTACATTTTGCACACCATATCCTAAAATGTTCTTTAAAGGATATAAACGTCAATTACTTTGGATGTGATAATAGGTAAATTTGACTATAATCACGCCTTAAATAATCACCTTCTTGTATAGTTTTGATGATAAAAGTAATAACAAAATACTCTTATTAGTGTTTTTCATAATTTGTAGGTGATATATGTCCAAGGAAGGCTAGGGAGCAGTTTTGGAGTCAAAAATGGAGAAAAAGAGGCCAACTATGTAAATTCCCAATGGAATCTCGTATGCCAGCCCTAAAATTCAGAGAAGCAGTTTGGCCGCGGTTCTACCGCGACTGCTGCAGAACCGCAGTGGAAGGCAGCTGCAGAAGTTTAGAGATTTAGATAGGGTCTTTGGCCGCGGTTCTACCGCGACCGCGGCAGAACCGCGGCAGGCGCAGTAAAGTTCGAGGACTGAAGTGTAAAAGACGGAATTTTTAGACCTAAACCCTATATTAAACATTAGACTTCGCCCAAAATAGGCATGTATTGTTTTTGAGAGTATCTTGGCAAGGAAAACTATTGTGAGAGATCACCCAAAAAATCTTTCTTCTTTTCTTTGATTTTTATTGCTAGTTTATGATGAATCTTATCCTAGTTTGTTTACTCATAGTCATGAGTAGCTAAATCCCTTGTCTAAGGTTTTGATGGAACCTATTGAGGGATGAACTTCTTGTTTATGTGAATACAAATTGCTAGTTTAATCGCTATTTGTTCAACTTCGTGTTTGTTGTAGTTAATTGATAGGATCCTCAATTGGTTGTGCCTATTTAGTGTGCATAACTTGGAAAAGAGTGCATAATTAGGTTATTGTTGAACAACACCACTCCTAAATTATAAGAGAAATCTATAATTGCGGGTTTAAAGGCAGGATTAGGGATAACGAAGCCTTGGGTGTAATCTAAAGTGAATTGTGCTAATTAAAGCTAGCTAGGGTATCTCGGGAGACTGCAATAGTAAATTACTGTGATTACTCGGGAGAGATTTATGGTAAGAAGAGTGTTCATGATTGATAGAGATATGTTGGTAAATTTGTATGAGCATAAACAAAAGGGATTCCATCAATAGGGAAAATCATTGCCTTAGCTTCTTCTCATTATTGTTTACAACCTTAGCGTTTTCGTTTACAGCTGTTTAATTTACTTGTAGTTACTAAAGAAACCATCAACTGTGATTCAAATATTTGGAAAGCTGGTTCTGAAGAGTTAGTGGTTCTGAAAATAGTAATTAATAGGTTAACTCTCTGTGGATTCGACCCTGGGTGTAATACTCGGGTTATATTTGCAACGTCCGCATTGTCCTTTTTATAAGGCATAGTTGGGCATGATCAAATTTTGGCGCCGTTGTCGGGGAGTTAACGGAATTATAAATTTTCATTGATAGAAATACAAAGATTCTTATTGTAGTCAGTTTTCTCTCTACCCAATTTTTCATTGAAAATTTAACGGTTGTTGAC
>MU763943.1:44810-90108 GCA_026770625.1 Nicotiana glauca | reverse complement strand
TATATAAAAATAGGTTCAAAGGAACATATTCTCTCTAAAAATATCTAATACATTTAAAATAGAGTAATATGCAACTATTTTTGTATTTATTTTTATTTTTATGATGAAAATAAATTAAAGAAGTCAAAAATAATTGAAATAGTTATATTAGGCCTAAATTAAATATTTTCATGCTAAAAATGGGTAAAATTTCGGGAAGGGTCAAAAATCACATGTCAACAACGGGCCCTACCCTCCAGCTGAAAAGTAGTGAAGTCAACTCCATGTGACTCCAATATCTTCATAATTTAAGTGAAATAAATACTCCACTTTGGATTCAAAACCAAAAGTGATAGATAATGTAAGTAACATAATTATACAACCCAAAACGTAAGTCTACCAATGTGTATGTGCCAAGACTTGGTGTCACAAGTATGGGTATCTAGTAGAATATACAAAAGAATATCTATATCCTACTGTCTGAGATAAAGAAAGATAGCAAAAGTAAAGGAAGACTCCATCTGGCTGCTGAGCGGCATAAGAAGGAAGCAACTCACCGTGGAAGTCTCTGCCACAAGCTCAAAGGCGCGCACCGAACTGGTAACTAGATGTATCTGCCTCAGATCCTGTACAATTAAGTACAAAAGTATAGTATGAGTGCATAAACAATATGTACCTAGTAAGTATCCCGTCTAATCTCGAAGAAGTAGAGACGAGAGGTTGATTCGATACTTACCAAGGTCAATTAATATGAGAAGTGTTCGTAATAAGCATGGATTTAGCAAGTTATTAATAATTAATAATCGTGGAGTAACAGTTCTTTCCCAAATCCTAACATGGATGCTAGCCCATAGTCTAAGCACATATGTAATGCCGCCCTTGAAGGACAACTAAGCAAAATATGCATAAATAATCAACGTGGGATGTACAGCCCGATCCAACATAAAGTAAACTGTGTACTGTCGAGGGTCGGACGTCTCGAACCGTAGATGCATCTATTACCCCGCTCGCGAATCACCCCGTGCGATGCTGTCAAATAGAAATAAGCTCATTGACAAGCAACAACAACAATCAACATATATATGAGGAGTAGCCATACACAGGAATGCCAATTATTCTCTTTTAAAAGACCAAACTGGCTAAGGGTCCTTCTTTAGTCTCATTCTTTTTAATCAAAATAGTTCATACGAATCCAAGTTAATCAAACTGTACTAGAATATAACGTAAAGCATGCTTATGGGTCCTAAACTATCCAGACATAGCATAATAGTTGCTACGCATGGACTCTCGACACCTAATACGTACGTAGCCCCCGAATATAATGACAAATAATTCAATTATTATGCCTATGGGGACAATTACCTCTTACAAGGTTAGAAAGGAGACTCACTTCACTCCATAGCGCACTTCCAATATCAAGCCCAATCCCTCAATTCAGAACAGAACGATCACAAACTAGTTAAATGTAGTAAGAACTAGTCAATAGAGGCTTACGAGATCGAATTCTAACTATTTAAATAATTTCCCAACCTTTTACACACGTTTCCTAAATTTTGACCCCGGACCCACGTGCCCGGATTTCGAGATTTTTCAAAGAAAGATGTTCTCTACAACCCAAGTATCAATAATATTTGATTTCTAGTTCCTTTCATAACAAATTTCCTGGTCAAATCTTAGTTTTATTAAAACCCTAGGCCTAGCTCTAACCCTTTGATTTCACAAAATTTTTAGTGTTTAATCTATCTAATATATATGTATTTAAACTAATAATGAGTGGAAATAACTTACCTTACAATGCTAAGTGGAAACCTTCTCTCAAGAGCCCCCAAATCAACCAAAGGTTGAGTGTAAAATGATAAAATGGTCTTCGAGCTCGAATTAAATGAAGCTCACTGCCCAGCGACTTCCATTTCTATGGTTAGGGGATCGCACCTGCGGTCCCGCACCTGCGAAGGGTGAGCCGCATATGCGGAACTAGGAAAAAGGGGCTGGACCGCTTCTGCGGTCTGATGCCTGCATCTGCGGCTGGGAAGCCGCTTCTGCGGTTCTAGCCTAGATTGCCCTTGGCCCCTTCTATGGAGTCATGACCGCACCTGCAGCTCCGCATCTGCGGACTTAAGACCGCAGATGCGGTTATGACAGAAGTAGAAACTCAGCCCTTTTCTCAAAATTTCTACTTCACTCGAGCATGCGGGTATGACGCTAGGGATCTCGAAATTCGATTCCGGACATATGCCCAGGTCCTATACTTTCCCACGGACCCTCTTGTTCGTTTTCACAAAAAGTTGGCCAAAGTCAAAATTGGTCTTTTAAGAAAATCCTAAAGAAACAATTGGACATATTTCACTCAAAACTCTTCTAACTCCCGAACCAATCGTCCCCACAAGTTTTAAATTAGCTAAAGCAAGCACAGAAAGTTTTAGTTAAGGGAACGGGGTTCTAAAAAGCAAAACGACCAGTCGGGTCGTTTTATTGTTAGCGTGATTTGAGGTCTAGAGTAGGTCCAAGTTATGTTATTAGACTTGTTGGTATACTTTGATGGGGTCCTAAGTGGACCGGGTGAGTTTTGGATGAGGTTTGGATCATTTTCATTTCATCTTGAATTGTTGAGGAGCTGTTGGTTATGGTGTGATTTCATCTACGGCTGGTTTTGCGCAGGTGCAATGGTCATGGTAGAGATGAAGGATTTGCAAAAGCGGGAAGAGACATCTGGGTGAGAGGATTATAGGATTAGGCGCTGGGGCGCACCTGCGCGACCACAGATACGGTTCATCGTACGCAGAAGCGCGATCGCAGAAGTGCGATGAGTGTCTGCAGGTGCGAGTGGTCATTTGAGTAGTGGATTCCGCATAAGCGAGGTTTTGCGTCGCAAAAGCAACACTACAGAAGCAGATATTGTTTCGAAAATGCGCAAATGCCTGGGCAGACTCCATTTAATTCGAGGTTTTAGTTCTTTCTTCATATTTTGAGATGTGGGACTCAAGTTGAGATAACGTTTGAAGCAATTTTCATCACATGGATTTGGGTAAGTATTCTACACTTAATTTTGATTATATTTCATGAATCTATCTTCATTATTACAGTTGGTTGATGAATTTTAAAGAGGAAATTTGAGGTTTTAGCCTAAAGTTTCATAAATAAAAATTCTTAGTTTTAAACATTGATTTTGAAGTCGGATTTGACTAAAACTAGTATGGTTGGACCCGTAATTGAATGTGTTATCATATTTTATAAGTTTTGTCGGGTTTAGAGGTGTGGTCCCGGGTATGACTTTTGGCGGTTTTGGGTTTTGATTAAGGATTTAACATTTATCATTTGAGATTGTATGATTTGGCTTTATTTGATGTATTTGAGTTACGTTTGGCTAGTTTTGAGCTGTTCGGAGGTCGTTGAGCATAGGATGGCATCTTTGGAGAATCGTTTGGCTTGCTCGGCATTGGATTTGGCGTGTTCAAGGTAAGTAACACTTCTAAACTTGGTGTTGAGGGTATGAAGCCCCAAATTACGTGTTATGTGTTTGGTGTTGAGGTGACGCACATGCTAGGTGATGGGTGTGTGGGCGTGCACCATGTGAATTGTGATTTTGTTATTCCTGTGGTACTATATAGTTATATGATCTTATCTGTAACCATGAAATCTCTACATACTTATGGCTATATCGGATCGGGTTGCACGCCGCAGCAGGTATTCTACAGTAGTGAGTGATTGAGTATGTTGAGTATTGAGAATGGTGAGAGAGAATACGAGACAACGAGATTGAGTACTCTGAGAGTTTACGTACTTGAGTTCATGACTAAGATACATTGTATTTGACATGCGTACTTAAGATACATGCTTAGAGATGCATTTCCTTCTACTACCCCGTTTTGGTGACATTCATGATTTTACCTATATCTTGACATGCGGGAATAAATATGTATTTTCCTCACAATATCTAAAAATAAAACATCTTAATTATTGTTGAAAGGATTTTGGAAAAAACACAGTTTTCAAGTTTACTCATATTTTTGGTATATTTCGGTAAAAGATTTGGATTTTTCCTGAGACACTTGAAAAGAATGCCTATTTTCTGGAACTGTGAACAAGCTGAGCATTCTATTTCTGAGATACTTGTTTTATTACTGGAATTATGTTATTAAGGACTATTATTGGCTATGGGTGACACCCGACTTTTGTTTCAGCTCGTCGCTACTTTTAACCAAAGGTTAGGTTTGTTACTTATTGAGTACATGGGGTCGGTTGTACTCACACTACACTTTTATACCTTGCATGCAGTTGTTGGATGTTGATGTTGTTATGATCGATGGGAGCTGAATTTAAAGATGTACCTGTGTTTCGATTGTAGCTGTCTCTTTTACACAGTAGCCTTAGATGTATTAGAATCTGTTTATGTACAATTCGAACATATGATGTATTTATTTCATACCAACTTTGTAAATCCTAATCATAAAAAGTCATGATTTGTACCATCAGTCCTTGGGAAATATATAAGATTCACATGTTTTCTTTACTTAATAGTCTTATTAAATTTCATTAAAATTTGTTATTTATTAATGGGCTGACCGAGTGGGTTCATTTAGGTGCCATCACGACTAGTTCGATTTTGGGTCGTGACACCTGAAGTCCCCTTCTACTTTATCTTAGTTATGTATTTTCTTTCAGACCTTTATATGTATAATTCTAGTAGCTCGCGTACTTGTGATACCAGATTCGGGATTGTATTTGGATATTTCAGTTGTTATGGCTTTCCGCACTTTATTTCAACTTTATCTCAGTTATTTTAGTAATTTACATCAGTTATATTTTATTTATTTAAAAATGGCTTAAAATTTTATCCAGCGTTGACTTTCCTAAAAAGTGAAATGTTAGGCGTCATCACGATCCCGAGGGTGGATTTTCCTGATCGTGACACCACCGTTATTAAAAAACCAAAAGAATTGGGTAAATAAAAGGTTATGTTTAGCTTTCAAAATCATATTTTGCAAATCTTGAAAGGATATTATTTTGTGGCTGAAATATAATCCATTTACAATCCTCTCTCTCACACAATAGGCATATGGCCTAATAGATATTAGGAAAAGAAATTAAACAAATACTTGACACTTCAAATTGGCCAAGAAAGTCAAATAATTAAATCTTTGCTTTTAAATTGGCCAAGAAAGTCAAATAATTAAAATTATTGCTTTCTTCATCTCTCTAGTCTCTATCAATAAGGATCCTCCCCGACTCTTCGTTTGTCTACAAAATAGCCAACTTAACCATGGTTCATGATTAATTAATCATTTTATAAGATATGACTTTAAAAATTATTACTTTTTCGTCCTATTTTATGTAATGTAATTTGACTGAGTACAAAGTATTTATTAAAATATGGATCTGATACTATCTACTTGCTTTTTGTTTTTTAAGGTATGTTATATAAATAGCCGATCAAATTTATAATTTAATTTGCTTAGCCAAAATACATAGATTATATATGAAATATTCATGATTATACATTCTATATATATTATACATCTATCAGCTATTTTTAGTTTAAGTGTTTATGTGAACAGATATTTAGGTTAATTCCTTTTATTAAAATATATGCTATGGTATGAGCAATCAAGAAAACTAGAGCCTCGGCGTTCATTCTAGGTTTCTTAGTTTTTTTATTTATTTTTTTTTTTTGAAAGCAAAAACGATGTAAGAACTTTGTAATGTTTGTGTTAGTAATAGGTTTCTTAGTTTAAACAACTCATACTAGAAAGTTATAGTCAAACCCAATAGCTTTAATCTAAACTCTATATTTGTATTAAAAAATCAACTAAATACGTACAAGAATTAAATTCAGAACTCAATACTAACATTTGATATAACTATCCTAAAAGTCAGAATTTATTAAGTTAAATCCGGCGTTGCATGCCTCTGCTTTTATATATGGATTTGGCCATTTATCAAGTTTAGACTCTTTTTTCAGTTTCACTACTTGAAATTTGATCAAAATCGTCCGCGGCCAACTCATCAAAAGCTGACCGAAGTCAGTCAGTTTGTGAAAATATTTTTTTAAAAAATTTATTTTACGAAACCGACCGTATTTGTTCGGGTTTTTTGGGAACTAACTGCGGGAAATTAGTTTTGCATTTTGGAAAATTTATTTTTAAAAACCAGACCAACTTCGATCGATATTTCATTTAAAATAAATTTAATTAATATTTTCAAAACCAACTGATTTAAATCGGTCGGTCATTTTAAAAAAGCTGATTAATTTTGGCCGGTATTTTAACAAAACTGACCGAAATTAGTTAGTTATTTTCGCGCAAAAATGCAATAAAGAATATAAATAAAATAAAAGAAAGTCTTAAACCAAAAAACATCAACGGTCTAGTGATAGAATAGTATCTCGACACAGTACAAACACCAGTTCAATTTAGGGATGGTACATTTTTTAATGATATAATTTGAAGAAGTTGACTGAAGTTGGTCGAATTTTTCGGTCGTCCATTTTCTTTTGGGCCGGGTATGAAATTTAATTGATCTATTTAAATTAATTGGTTGTGATAGACCGAAGTCGGTCGGTTTGGCTCTACCGACCCAACAATTCCGACCACTATGAATCGGGTGCTTTTTAGTCGATTTTTGTCAATTACCGATTGATATCGATCAAGTTTGTTGGTCGGTTTTCATCGAATTTTTAGTAATGCTTTCACGGGATAGGATTTTCTATAATGCATTAAAGTTGAGCGTTTATCGCACCGTCTGATTGTGCCTGAGAATTTACACTATTGGTATAAGGTTAACATTCTTTTTATGTGTCATATTATATATGGAATACTCTTGACTTTTTTTCCTATTTGTTTTATATTTTATGAATTTCATTCTGTCTCTATCACTACTATCTATGAACCAACCTCAAACTTTGCAAAGTTTTGCACTGTAATGAGAAAAAAGGATTTCGCAGTCTACGTGAAATGCGATGGGAACATATAACTCTTACACTTGTAGCGGTGTTTCTTATGAGAGATGTTACTTCCTTTTAGTATTTTCCAACGTGCCACTAAATGTGGCAAAGTCTCATACATTAATTTATAGGGCGTTTCATGTTGTTCCAATAAAATATGCATAAAACCGCTCTTTCGTTAAGCATTTATTATATTTGTCTAATTTTTTAAAAAGTCACCCAAAAACTAAATTATTTAAAGAATCCGTTAATTAGGTTAGCACAAGCTGCAGTGCATATAAACCATAATTATTATACATTTATATTTCGGTAATTTTGAAAAAAATCACATTCGTTTAGTAAAACTATCCAAAGAATCCTTAATTAAGTTAGCACAAGATATAGTGCATGACATGATTTTTCAAGTAGAAAATAATATGTCGCATTTTCAAAATGGATATCAATGTTAACAACTAACTTTTAATCATGAGAAAGCACCAAAGCGACTAGAAGGAAAACATATACCAACAATATCCTTTATAAAAAAAAAATAGGTAAAATACAATAATTAGAATATTTATATCTCATATAAAAAAATATTTATAATAATCAAAGTCGTCATCATTGCATGTTTGGAAGATATTGAATTTACCTACTGTGTCAATGCAATAACATTCATTTTCATCATTTACATAAATGTTGCATTTATTTTGAGATCAATTACTATTTTACAGTAATTTATTTTTCTTCTATACATTTTTTACTGATAGAAAACACATGTTCTTATCACCATATCTTGTTATTGTACCACTTGTTGTGTCTATTTCTTTTTCATTTTTTCTTGAGCCTTTGGTCTATCGGAAATGATATTTTTGCCTTTATAAGTAGAGCTAAGGCTTATATATCTTACTCTCCCTAGACCTCACTTTATGAAATTATATTGAATTTATTGTGGTAAAAAATACAAGCAACACACGTAACCAAAACATGACCACTTGTCTGATAAACATATTGCTTTTTAAATACATGATATAGATATGTGGTGAATAATGGTTTGTATTACTAGCTAGCTTTTCAAAGATAACTAAAATCTATATAAAGCCTACAAGTTCTGAACATTTTCTCACCAATTTTCTCACCACTTAATTTTCACAACTTATTGCTATTCTGAGGAGAAGAAAATATGGGTGTGAAAGGCAAGTTGGTTGCTTCATTACAGGTGAAGAGTGGAGGACACTCTGTTCAAGATATTTTTCACCTTAATACTCATCATATACCCAGCATATGCCCTAGTAAGATCAACCATTTTTGAGATTCATGAAGGTCAAATTATAAAGCTTGGTTCGATCATTGGCTGGAAATACAACGAGGGTAACATATTTCCCCATTCTCTTTATATGCATCAATATTTTATATATAGGCAAATTTGATAATGATGATGTTTGGTTACCAGAAATATATTTCGAAGAAGACATTTTGCATTAAAAAAAAGGTTCTTTATTACAACTATCTTAACTTTTAATTTTCTTCTACTTTCTCCAATTAACCTTTAGATGTTATTATTAATTATTAGCACTCAAAAATTTTATCAAATTAAACGATCTAAAAAAATTTAATAGTATTATTATCAGTCTTTAATGTATGCTTTCCGCAATATATCTTTCACTCATCAATAAAATATCAAAAAATATTTTGTACAACAAAGCTTTTTTTCATGAAACATTACTTCAGTCATACCAAACACAATATAATCAATTGTATAGTTTCTTTATGAATATTTATTTTTATGAGGAATTGGACTATTGAACTAGGAATAACACTTCTTGTATTTTTGAATTTTAATGATTATAGATGGAAAAGAAAAGATTGTTAAGGAAGTGATTGAAGCCTTCGATCATCAGAACAAATCAATTACTGTAAAAGTGATTGAAGGAGATTTGATAGAGTTGTATAATTACTTCACTATTATCACATCCAGTGAAGATCAGTGGACTACTTGGACATTTCTATACGAGAAGAAAACTGAAGACACCCCCGAGCCCCTCGCCTTCATGAGTGTAGTTCTTGATTTGACCAAAGATATAGATGCCCACCTTCTCAAGAAATAAAAGATCTATGTTGTTATGTATATATTGTGTGTGTTTGTGTTTGTGTGATGACTATTTGGCGATATTAGCTAGTTCTAGCTAGCGTGTGAAATAAATAATGGTGTGTGTTGTATGTCAGTCTCCTTCTTTGGATATATTTTCAGTGATAAGTATATGTGAGATATTATGAAATTTTCAATTCCGGCTATGTTGACGGAATTTCTTGCTATCTCCACCATTATGTCACACGTTTTCGACTAATATGATTTATTCTACCTCTTTGGGGTTTAAATATGGAAATTCTATCTCATATAGTAAAGGTATACACCTAATTTATTATAAACTAAAATTATTTTAAAATATTATTTTTGATAGCTACCTTTTATATTTTATAGCAAAATAAGTATTTATGGTATATACTACCATTGAAGCATGAAATAAGGTATGGAATACGCTATTTATAGTTTTTCTCTCTCTAAGACAACTGGACATACATATATTTAAGGTATAGTAATGAATATAACAGTACAAATACATGTAAATACATGCGCGTACAGCTGGACTACCACGATTTTAGGCACTTTTTACTCTTGTATTCATGAATACATGGCACGAATACATATGAATACATGCGCGTACAGCTAGACTGCCATAATTTTAAGCGTTTTTACTGTTGTATTCATGAATACAACGGCGCAAATACATGTGAATACATGCATGCGCGTACAGCTAGACTGCCCTAATTTTAGGCACTTCTTACTGCTTTATTCATGAATGCATGGCGTGAATATATGTGAATACATGCGGATATAGCTGGACTGCCCTGATATTTAGGCATTTTTGTTGTTGTATTCATGAATACAATAACGCGAATACAATGAATACACCACCGTAACAACAAAATAATAGCTACAGGAAGTAATTATGTATATGATAGCTACAGAAAATTAATATCCATTAAACAATAGTGGTTGAAAATTACTCTTTATATATATAGTATTGTCACGGCCTAAAATCACAAGGAATCATGTCATGACCCGAACTTTCAACCTCGGGGTCGTAATGGCGCTTAACATCTACGTACTAGGCTGGCCGATGTTAGATCATTAAATATCCATTTTTAGAATTTAAAATAGCATAACAGTAATAATTAATGATTAAGAAAACTTAATTGCAAAAGATAAATCCATATCATAACACGGTCTAGTCTAATCCCAAAAATCTGGTGTCACTAGTACATGAGCTGCTATAATACTATAAAGTGTGGTATGAAAGAAATACAATTGTTTAAAATAAGATAAACAATAAAGACAGAGTAGAAATCATACTTTAGGGGATGCGAACGCTAGAAGTTCTACCTCAAGTCTCCTGCAGTAAGATTATCTGGGCAAGAAATCCTGTAATGACCCGGTCGGTCATTTTGAGAGTTATAGCCCTGATTCCCTATTTACTGCTTCCCGCATATCCTTTTCTACTCGTGTGACTTACTCGGAGGTTTTGTTTTTGATTTCGGACTGTTTTGGGACACATAGTCCCTAAATGGAAGCTTAAGGCTTAAGATTTTTGGCTGTAGTCGGAACTATGTGAAGACGACTCCAAAATAAAGTTCTGTCAATTCTTCTAGCTTTGTTGAGTGATTTTGGACTAGGAACATGTCGTGATTGTGTTTTGGAAGTCTATAGTGATTTAGGCTTGAAATGGTAGAAGCGAATTTTTGGATATTTTGACTGGCAGTAAACTTTTTGATATCGGGGTGGGATTCTGATTCCAGAAGTTGGAGTAGGTCTATAATGTTGAATATGACTTGTGTGAAAAAATTTAGATCAATCGGACATAGTTTTATAGGTTCGGCATCCGTTGTAGAAACTTGAAGTTTCAAGTTTTTTAAGATTGAATTGGATGGTGATTCGTGATTTTAGCATTATTTGATGTGATTTGAAGGCTCGACTAAGTTTGTATGGTGTTTTAGGACAGGTTGTTATGATTGTTTGAGGTTCCGGGGGCCTCGGTGAGTTTCGGATGCTTAACGGATCATTCGGAGTTGTGTTGGATTGGCTGAAGTTTGTTGCAGGTGGTGTAATCGCACCTGCACACTTTGGGTAGCAGAAGTGGACTTGGAGATGCAGAGGTTAATATGGGCCTACCCAGCTGGGACCGCAAGTGCAGTGAGAGTTCCATAGAAGCAAACTTGCAGGAGTGGAGGATAGATCGCTAAAGCGGGCACAATGGTGAGGCCCTTGATCGTAGAAGCGACTTTTGTGGACTTAAGTGATATCTTCACCTGTGATGGTATTTCCACAAGTGCAGGACCGCAGATGCGGTGGACCCCTCCCACAAGTGATATCACTGGCAGAAAAAGAGCTAAGTGGAGGGTTTATTCCCATTTTCAATTTGGGGACTTTGAGAGCTCGGATTAAGGCGATAATTCAATGATTTTCTAGAGAGAACTTTGGGGTAACAATTCTTAACTCGTTTTTGGTGGTATTCCATTAATTTATAGTTGATTTCATCTTTGAATTAAGGAATTTGGGTGAGAAATTTGGGGGAAAAGTTTGGAAGTTCTTCAGCTAGGTTTTTGACATTTGATTGGGATTTTGATATCGGATTTGGATAATTTTTATACGAGTGAACTCGTGAGTGAATGAGTGTTCGTATTTTGTTACCTAATTCCAAGACATGGGCCCAGGGAGGCTTTTTAGGGCAATTTTTTAATTTCTTATTAATGTCTTGATTTAATTAATTAGATTAGTCTGTTATAGTTGTATTTATGATATGTAATTGCTTTTGGCTAGATTTGGGCCATTGGAAGTCGGATATTCGTGGAAAAGGCATTGTTACCAATTGATTGAATTTGGTTCGAGGTAAGTGACTTGCCTAACCTTGTGTGGGGGGAAACTCTGCTTAGGATTTGGTACGGTTGTGATATGTGAGGGTCGTGTACGTGAAGTGACGAGTGCGTACATGGGCTATTTGTTGTAAAACTTCATTTTTCATTAAGTAATACCATGTTTCACTTTAATTAAGTTATACTATCATGTGTAATTATCCTGTCTAGCTTAGAATAGCATGTCTACGTGTCTTAAATGCTTATCTAAACTTTGTGCAGTATGCTTAGTAAATTCCCTTCTTCTTCCTTGGCTTGTTCTTGGTCTGAGTTGTAGGATTTTTTGTTGTAGCAGTTATTTTTCATTGTTTGAGCTGTGTATTTACTTTGGGATTACGAAATGGTATTCCAGGAGAACCCCCTACATATTTAATTCGGGACTACCGGATGGTATCCCGGGTGATCCCCCTGCATATTTACTTTGGGACTATGGGACGGTATCCCGGGAGACCCCCTACATATTTACTTTGGGACTACGAAACCGTATTTCGGGAGACCCCCTACACATTTATGTTCGGGACTACGAGACGGTATCTCGGGAGATCCCCTATTGATATTTCAGTATACTGTATTGTTACCCTTTAGTGATTTCTTCCTAGTTAAATTATAGTATTTATTTAACTGTGATATTTTGTTTCGTCTTATTTTATATACACACACATACACACACCAATAGAGACGTAACCTGACCTCGTAACTACTCGACCGAGGTTAGGATTGGTACTTACTAGCTACTGTTGTGGTATACTCATGCTATTATTCTTCACATGTTTTCGTGTGCAAATCCAGGTACCTCCTACCAGCCCCATCATTAGTTGCATACTTGTTATGATTTCTGAGACTTCAAGGTACTTCTTTTACGTGTACAGACCTCGTATTCCCCTTCTATCCTTTATTATGTTGTTCCTCTTTTTATTTATTCTAGCACAAATGTACATAATAGTTAGACAAAAAACTTAGAAGCTTGCACTTACGGTATTTCGGGTCTTGGGAGACTATGAATATTTGAGAGTTGATTATTGTATATGCTGAAAAGCATCTCTACAGTTAGGCTTACCTAGTCGTAGAGACTAGGTGTAATAACGGCATCTTATGGAGGGAGTTTTGGGTCGTGACAAATCTTCTACACGTCGTTGGGACTAACACTGGTATCTGCACAAGAAGTGCATAAGTGTAGCATGACTATGACCGACCTTATGTACTTTGCATGTGACGAGCCTAACCTCAATGAAATAGTAGCGATACTTTGACAAGAAACTTACAATAAACCTGTACGAATAATAATAATAGAAAACAGAAATGTAAATAAGTAGTAACTCATATAAAGGACACGAAGGTCATGTACCAGAGGGCCCCAGAATAACATAATCTCAAACTTCATATCACAACATTAAGAATAAACTCTTGTAATGACCCGGCTAGTCATTTTGAGAATAATTTTCCTGTACCATTTTATGCTTATGTGACTTTCTGGTGGGATTTGTTTTGGGTTTCTGAGTCAATTGGAACACTTAGTCCCTAAAATGGAAGCTTAAGTTCTAGGAATTTGATTGTAGTTGGAATTGTGTGAAGACGACTCCAGAATGGAGTTTCGTTGGTTCCGTTAGCTCTATTTGGTGATTTGGGAATTAATAGCGTATCTGGATTGTGATTTTGAGTTCTGTAGCTGAATTAGGCTTCAAATGGCGAAAGTAGGATTTTTGGGAAGTTTGACTGGGAGTGGACTTATTGACATCAGGGTCAATTTTTGAATCCTAAAGTTGGATTAGGCATGTAAGGTCAAATATGACTTGTTTGCAAAATATGGGGTCAATCGGACGTGATTTGATGGGTTTTAGCATCCATTGTATATGTTCGAAGTTTAAAAGTTCCTTAACCCTGAATTGGGGTGAGAATCGTGTTTTTGTTGTTGTTTGATGTGATTTGAGGGCTCGATTAAGTTTGTATGATATTTAAGGACTTGTTGGTATATTTGGTTGAGGTCTCAGGTGGATTCCGGATGGTTAACGGACTAGAATTGGACTTACGAAAATTTGTAAAGTGGGCATTAGCTCATCTAATCACACCTGCGGAGTTACCATCGCGGGTGTGAGCTCGCAGAAGCATTCTATGGGTCATAGGTATGGTGTAGAATGTCTTGGCCAGTGGTCGTAGGTGCGACGTGAAGGCTGCAGAAGCGGATCCGCTTATGCGGAAAAGAGATCGCAAAAGCAGAGTGAGTGAGCGAGCTGAGGTGCCAGGGCTTCCGCAGAAACGAATGGGAGGTTGCAGAAGCGCTTTCATATATGCGGAGATTTCATCGCAAAAGTAGTACCATAGAAACGGATTTTGGATCGCATGTGCGGTATGAGTGGGCAGAAAAAGGGAATAGTCGAGGTTTTGATTTCATTCTCCATTTTTTAACCTAGACAGCTCGAATTGAGGTGAACTCTCGAGGGATTTTTAGAGAAAACAATTGGGTAAGGATTTTACACTGGTTTTTGATTAATATCCACTAATCCATCATTAAATTTACCATTTAATTAAGGATTTGGGTTGAGAAATTGGAGGGAAAAGGTGGGAGATCCTTAGGCTAAATTTTTGAGATTTTAATTAAGGTTTTGGTATCGGATTTGTGTAATTTTGGTATGGATGGACTCGTTGTTGAACTGGTGTTCGGATTGTGTGACTTTTACTTGATTCCGAGATGTGGGCCCGATTCGACTTTTTGGGTCGATTTTCTAATTTTTTGTTAAAGCCTTGATTTCATTAATTAGATTAGTTTCTAATAGTTATATTTATAGTATGAAACTTCTTTTGGCTAGATTTGGGCCATTCGAAGTCGGAAAGTTGAGCAAAGGACATTCTTATTGATTGATTGAGGTTGGTTCAAGGTAAGTGACTTTGCCTAACCTTGTGTACGAAAAATTCCCTTAGGATTGGTACTGTTGTAACAATTTGTGATATGTGAGTGCCGTGTATGCAAGGTAACGAGTGCGTACACAGGCTAATTGTTGAAAATCTGGTTTTTACTAATTAGTAACTTGTTATTTTTTAAATGAGTTATCCCTACATGTGTAGTTATCATGTTTAGCCTAATATCGCATGTCTACGTGTCTTAAATGCTTAATTGAAATTTTCAAAGCATTCTTAGCTGAATTTCTATTTTTCCTTGTTTTTATTTTTGTATTGAGACTTTAATCGTAGGATTTCTTGTTGTGAATTCGTTGTTCCATTGGTTACGAGCTGCATATTTGCTTTTAGGACTACGAGGCGTTAACTCGGGAGCTCCCATGTTGCATCTATACTTTTGGGATAACGAGGTGGTACCTCAGGAGCTCCCCCTATTGAGTATTTACTTTTGGGACTACGAGGCGGTACCTTGGGAGTGCCCCTGTTGTTTATCTCTATGTGCTGTGTTGTTGCCTTTCTGTAACTTCTCATTGTTAATTCTCAGTCTTTTCGTTATATTACAATATCTTCAGCCTTGATTATTATATTATTCTAGTAGGGCCCGGGCCTGACCTCGTCACTATTCTACCTAGGTTAGGCTTGGCACTTACTAGGTATCATTGTGATGTACTCATACTACTTTTCTGCACATGTTTTGTGTGCAAATCCAGGTACCTCCTACCAGACCCGATATCAGTGAGCAGTGAGTACGTGAATACTTCAAGGTATATCTGCCAGCGTCCCCATACCTCGGAGTCCCCCTCTATTGTTATGCTGTATTTCTTCTTTATTCTCTTAGATGTTAATGTATAGAGACAATTAATATATTCCTTAGAGCTTGTTACTTTTGACTATCGGGTTTTGGGAGTTATTATACTCGGAGTTGTTGGTTTTACTTGTACATGCCACGCGGTAGTTTTCTAGTATTATATTTATCGGTGAAGTTTAGTTGTTATTTCTATTATTATTTCAGTTATTCCGCAACTGTTAGGATTACTCAGCTTAGAGATTATATGCAGTCATGACATCTTAGGGAGGGAAATTGAGACCGTGACAACTCTACATCCACAACCAACTACAACACATCAAATCCATTGTAGCGTGCAACCGATCCCAAGTTTTAACACAATATAGCATGCAACTCATTTTCAATATCATATCATATAATATCATTTTATGTTGTGGTGTGCAACCCGATACCCCAATATCAATTCTTTTCAGTATCGTTACGGCGCGCAATTCGATCCCTCAATATCAATTATCAACATAAACAACTCAACACCATTATTTATGAAATATCAATATAAAAGAGAAATAAAATGTGCCAAATAATAAGGAACCGCCAGTACAAATAGAGAATAGCCAATATTTCATAATCCCCAAACCTTGGCAAAATATTAATATCAAAATAGCTAATAACCGACATAAACAAAATGACATAATAAGCGCTTCAAGTAGGACAAAAAACAGTAAAAACAAGCATAACATAAGTCAACAAAAATATACAATTAACGAAATTAAAAGCATGTAGCAGGTAAGCAGATATTGTGTAAAAAATATACAAATCGAAACAAGTAACAACTAAATAACAGATAACAAGTAAAGCATGGATAACAAGTGAGAACATGTAGAAACTAAAGCATGTAACAAGAGATAAAATAGAACAACTAAAGGCACGAAAGTAAATAGCCCAATCTCGCTTGCTTTAACCCCATGGCAGCACATATACACTCATCATCTCACATATACGTCGTTCCCCATATAATTCACATATTAAACAGACCAAAAAGTCCTAATTCCTTCAAGTCAAACTTAGACACGACACTTACTGTCACGATCTAAAATCCACTAGTCCTAATAGCACCTAACCCAACCCGTTAGATAACCTAACTACTAACTATCCAATTCCAATAATATTATTAAAACAATTATACAAAAGGAAATATTTGAATTTTATACATTTTCCAATGACTGGTAGTACGAATCATGAGCTTCTAAGAATAGAGTTTATAAAGCTGGTATGAAGTAAATACATCATCTGTTAAAAAGTACATAAATAGAGTTTTACAAATCTAAGGCTACCATGAACAAGAGGCAGCTACAACCGAAACACAGGTACATCTTTAATATCAGCTCACGTCGATCACATAAATAACATCAGCAAACATTTGAACACAAGTTCCAGAAGTGTAGTATATGTACAACCGACCCCATGTACTTAATAAGTATCAAAACTAACCTTAGGTTGAAAATAGTGACGAGTTGGAACATAGGTCGGGTCAAATACCAATAACCAACAACAGTTCATAATAATGTAAAGCAAATAATAAAGAAGTAACTCGGAATTTAAACTGCTCACCTTTTTCATAAATCCCTAAAATAGTTTCTCCTTTCAAGTATATCAATGAAAACCCAAATTCTTTATCGAAATCATCAAAAAATATGAGATAGTTTAAAAACTGTAATTTTTCTAAAAATCCTTTCCAAAAAATATAAGATGTTGCTATTTGTGAAAGGTCATGGATTATGGATATGGAGGTGTCTGCACTACAAGAATTTTAAGCTTACAAATAACAAGTCATGAACTTCACAAACTTGACTCTCGACCAAAATTTTGAAATATATTGCTTCGACTAAAAACGGAGAAGTATACATATGTTCTACAATAAACCAAAATCACCATTCAAATACCTAGTAGCACATGTTTATTTGTGAAAATTAATGTAAAAGAAAGATGTATAATTAGAAAGTTATCAACTTCTCAAACGATGGATTAAGAGTATTTCTAAAATTCTCCCTTTGCTCAACTCTCTTTTTTGGCCGTGTTCAAGGAGTGAAATATTCTTGATTCAAAAGGTTGTAATATAATACCTCGCCTCAAGATCCCTTGTAGCTTTGACATTAATTATTCTGTGTGCATATTGGAATAATTTTGAATATACCTAAATTATTTTTAGTCGTAATTATCCCGAACTTGACAGTTTGACACCTTTAACCCTACTAAATGCTCTTCACCTTGTATTCTTTGTACCGGGCAACACTATTTTAGATCATCCACTGAATTTGAATATCTTTGGACGTTTGAAAAAAGAAATAGATTTCAAACCACAAAAAGTAAAATTCTAACAAGTAATGTTCACGCCTACAATGATACGTGTCATACATAGATAGCTATATAAGCAGAGAAAGACCCCAAACACGAGCTGCGCTACACAGTGCCTCAAAGAATTATATTCTAACAAACTAAGGACGACACCTTCTTAAGTACACACTTAAAATCAACGAGAGAAAAAAATAGCCATATATTTTATTCAAATAGCAATAGCAATTTGAAATCTGAAAATCTAAGAAGAAGCAAAATGAGGAATAAATCTTTTAATTGAAATTCAAGAGCACAAAGTCTCGAAATCAGTACAAAGTAGCAAAGATAAACCCGAATCAAAATCGGGATCTGACCGAATACAGCGACAAATCGTAATGATAGCATGCATTACACATGCCTACACTTTAGCATGTAATTCTACTAGTCCACAAGCATGAAATTTCATATTTATCCATCATATACATATGTTCTTGTATACTTCTTCTATGTGATATGGTTTGGACTTGATGCATGTGACCATGCCGGGTAGATTTTGTTAATGTGCTTATGACCATGGTAGGCGGATTATGGTGATATGCCTGTGACCAGGCATGGCGGATTATGTTGATATCCATAAACCACGTCACGCATGTTGGGTTTTTATGCTTGTTACCATGCTAGGCAATTTATGATATTATTTTTGGGACCACGCTGGACAAATTGTGATTTTAGCACGTGAGTTGTCCGTACGTATTGATATTATTATCATTTGAGTTGTTCATGAAACACATGAGTTGTCTGTGCGGTTGATATTATAACACGTGCATTATCCGTACAGCATGCGAGTTTTCTGTGCAGTTGATATTATTTGCATGCGAGTTGTCCGTGCGGCACGCGAGTTGTCAGCGTGGCATGTGAGTTGTGTGTGTGGCACGTGAGTTATCCGTGCAGCGTGTTGATATGAATACATCCCCCTCGGGTTACCCTCTCATGTTTCTCTCTTGATGGTTTACACGCGAATGATGAGAAACCGATAGGTTTGTGCTTGATGTGAGATTTGGGAAAGCTAGTTACTATTATTGGATCTGGTTTCGTGCCGCTATTTGGTTATTGCATTTAATCTTTACTTATAATTTTCTTTACTATTTACCTGATTTACTGGCATATTTTCCTTATATACTGGATTGTTAGTCAATAATTCAAAAACCAAGAATTGTGAGCATCAAAATTATTTTACCTAAAATTTCCTGATTTGATTATATATATTTCCTATACTTGTTAAAATTATGAACTGCATAGGAGTTAGTGAGTATAATCTATAGTTTTTATATTTTTTTATATTGTCGAGGTTAGTTAGGATACTAATTGAGTATATGGGGTCAGTTGTACTTATAATACACTTATGCATCTTGCATACAAATCATGATGTCGATGTTGTTGTGTATGGTGAGGGCCAGCATAGTAGATGTACTTGCGTCCAAATTAAGGCTATCACTTGTCCTTGGTAGCTTTAGATTTGAATTATGTTCATATACAATTCAAATATATTTTGTATTTATTTCATTTCAGTCTTGTAAAATCTAAGTTTTAATTGCTCACGAATTGTACTACCAATCCTTAAAGAGTTGCATAAAATTCAATTATCCTATCTTTGGCTCATTTAAGTATTATTATTGTATTAAATTTTATTATTAATTAGATTACCTAGAGGAATGAGTTAGATGCCATCACAACAATTTTGATTTTGGGTCATGATAAATTCTTACCTCAAACAAGCCGAGTTCAATGCCGAGCAAGCCAACCAATTTTGTTGAAATTCCAAGTTGTGTATATCAACCTCCAAACGATCCAAAACTAATCGTGCATCTGCTAGTCTAGCTCCCTCAACTCTGAAAAAATCAACCCCAGTCGAGCCACGATCGCTCGGTGCATACGATCCCGGGTCTCGAGTATCTCTCGAAGTACCTTCGACGGAAAAAGAAGATGGCAGCGGAAGAGAAACTGCCTTTCCAAAACCAGAAATCACATGTGCAGCATGCTCAGTCAATACTTCCACTCTGGGCCCCCGGTCCAGGTTCACCTTGCTTTGAGCGCTGTCACCCTGCAAAGGCATTTCTTTCTTATTGTTATCATTCTTTAGTCCAAAAGCTGGCCATGCTTCTCCCTCTCCGAGAGGGCACGTCCTCGCCACAAAAAACTCCCCAATGCCTACAATAACAGAGTTAGTACGTAAAAAGAGAAAGTGCCTTTCCAAATGAAAAAGGGAAGGGAACAAATCATATAACACGTACCATGATGTTTTGCTTCCCATCTGCCCTTAGACAAAGCTCGCCAGTTACGATCATCGTAAGTCGAGTGGGTCGCCAACTCCCGAGCCTAATTCGGAAGGTCCGGGACCTTGCACGTCAACCATGAAATTGTTGTAGAAGAGGGAAAAAGGTGCATTTACGGAACACACCTTTGCCATAATTAAAAAACTGCGAAGGCACGAGTGTAATACTTACGTGTATAATTCCATTCCCCAGGAAATGGCATAAACTCTACGAGGCTAATATCAACAGTCCATTCTCAGATGAATCAACTCATCCACTCTCGATCTCGGTCTTCTTCATCATCAATGATGAAAGGCATGGTGGACCGGCATCGTAAGGTTAACAAACCTCGATGGTGAAAAGGTTAGTCCAACCCGATAAGATAATTGAGCATGAATCCAAGCCCTGCCTTCTCCATAAAGAACCTCATCATCAACACTATCTGCCAAAATTATGGGTGAATCTGCACCAAAGTAACCCGATACTTGTGACAGAAGTCAAGCACAACCCTATCAAGGGGGCCCAACGTTAAAGGATACATGTACACATTCAAAAACCCTTCGGTACAGTCCGTGATGCTCTCTGCCGGGGAAGGTATCTACAGTACTACCTTTTCCCCCCATCCACAGTCTTTCCTTACCAACTCAAGATGTCCCTCTCCTATCTAAAAAGTAAACTTCAAGGTATGCTCCCGTTGATCCTGAGCATCGGGATACTTTTCTGATGAGAAGTCCCCTTTCAAAGTGAAATGCCCCGAGTCAGGCCCGCCTAGCATCAACGACGCTTTATCAACAAGGCGAGAATCAGAGGCGAAACTCTCTCCTCCTTGCCGAATGGATCTTGCTGTAGCAGCCATGACTTTGGTAAAATTAGAGAACTGGAGCAGGAATTTGGGCAATAGCGTTAATACTGAAATAAAAAAGAGCCTAACGCAGGATAGGAGGATAACTACTCAGAATGGCGGAATCTCCAAAAGGGTGAAGAAGACCCTATATATGGAAAAAGAGGAGACGATTTGCCTGCCTCAAAGGCTAATTAAAAATAATGGCCAAAATCACTTTGGGTAGATGCGCCGACGGGATCACCATGGTCACTTTGTAGCCGTGTCATACACTTGATGACACCATATGATGTTTTGGGGTCGGAGACCCCCGCACCGACCAATCCTCGAGATGGTCCCTGATCTCGAGGACCTCCATCAAAATAACGGTAGGCTCCAAGAAGCCATTAATATAATTGTAAGTCCTGAGACACTACCCCATCTCGAGGACCTCCATCAATAAGAAGATAGGCTCCAAGAAGCCATTAATATCACTACAAGTCCTGATATGGTACCCGATCTTGAGGACCTCCATAAAAAAGAAGATAGGATCTAGGAAGCCATTAATATCACTACGAGTCTCGAGATGGTACCCGATCTCGAGGACCTCTCTCAAGAAGAAACTAAGCTCTAAAGTGAGCCGCTCATATATGAGCTTAACCTCGGGGTGGAACCTTACTTCAAGAATTTCGGCTATTACACGTACGGATCGTCTCCCCAATTCTCCGGACCTCGAACTACCTAAGCTCGAGCCAACTCCAGCACAAAATCTACTGATAAAGCCTTAGGGCTACCTCTATTCTCAGACACTCGAGCAAACTCCCTCTCGAAGGGTATTGCAAGGTTTAAAGAACAAAGTTTCATTCCAAAAGTTTGAAGCCTTACTCTTATTCAACTCGAAGCTAGGGGTCCCGACGGTCCAATTTTATCGATCTTACCCGAGCTCGGTCCAAGGTACGACAAAGGGTTTTACGGGAATCGAGTTAATCAATTAGGGGACAGAAGAAATTCTCCTACGTGGGCTCAATATTCGCACCCATTGGTGGAGTGATGTTTTCAGATCATCAAATAATGCAGGTAAAAAGAGATATAGCATAAATCAGAGACAAATTGAAGAAATGTCTTTATATTCATAAGCACATGGTTACAAAATCCCGCGAAGGGTCCTTACATATGATTGCAAAAGCCCTCGAAGGGTCCTTACACAGAAACAAAGAATCAAAAAGGTGCATAATATATAATTAAATCCTAGAGCCTAGCCTATTCTCCGGGGAGCATCCTCCGCGGCAGTATCTTCGAGCGCCATCCCCTCGGGGGTCTCATCTCGGTCTTCCAAAGCAACATCTTCGATGGAGAAGATAAAGAAGAGTAAATAGATGGAGAAGAGGAAAGTGATGTAGAAGAAGCAAAAAGGAATGAAGAAGTGGCTAGGTGAAAATTCTGGCTAGTATGGATTTCGCCATCACTACTATTGTGAAGCCAATTCTTGAGACGTTACAACGGTGCAGGATGGAACAATTAGTTGATAGTATGACCTCACTCCATGGAAAGAAAAAGGATTAAGGCGCCGCACCGGGTAGTCGGGGGAGGTGAGCAGTGGTGTAAAGTCTGAACACCCTCCTGGGCAGCGGTGTAGAATCCAAACATTTTTATGAGTCGGGAGAAATTGACCCCCCACCTCATCGTCTTGAGGCGACGACGACAGAAACAACAACAACAATAACAAAAATAACAACGAGTTAGTGCAATCTCGCTCGGTAAGGGAAAGCCCTGGTAAATGGCCATGGTGCGACTTATGAGAACGCCGCCATGTAACCTTAAGACCGCGAGCCCCAAACATGGGAAATAACAATGGATGAGGATAAAGAAAAGAAATGGGTGAGAGGCTATTGGAGAATATTTGAATGAAGGATCGGTTCCAGGAGGCTCCCAATTATAGAAAGGGTGGCAATGTAACCGACGACGCCATCATTGCCTTTGAAAGACGTATTGACATGCACAATCAANGATCTCGAGGACCTCTCTCAAGAAGAAACTAAGCTCTAAAGTGAGCCGCTCATATATGAGCTTAACCTCGGGGTGGAACCTTACTTCAAGAATTTCGGCTATTACACGTACGGATCGTCTCCCCAATTCTCCGGACCTCGAACTACCTAAGCTCGAGCCAACTCCAGCACAAAATCTACTGATAAAGCCTTAGGGCTACCTCTATTCTCAGACACTCGAGCAAACTCCCTCTCGAAGGGTATTGCAAGGTTTAAAGAACAAAGTTTCATTCCAAAAGTTTGAAGCCTTACTCTTATTCAACTCGAAGCTAGGGGTCCCGACGGTCCAATTTTATCGATCTTACCCGAGCTCGGTCCAAGGTACGACAAAGGGTTTTACGGGAATCGAGTTAATCAATTAGGGGACAGAAGAAATTCTCCTACGTGGGCTCAATATTCGCACCCATTGGTGGAGTGATGTTTTCAGATCATCAAATNTTATTGCTTTGAAGAATAAGAAACGACAATGTTCTGAATGATTCCGGAAAGATGAACCTGTGAGCATGTAATTTTTTCCCTATATGAATTACTCCCACAAATTCAAAACAAAATAATTTTTCCATTATCTGTAATTTTGTAGATTTTTATGGCATTTTTCGTTAATTGTTTGCATTTGTCTGCACATGTTAACTTTGTTTAATTAATAAAAAATACAAAAATATATTGCATTTTCATTTAGGATTTAATTATACATTTTAGGATTAATTAACAAATTAGTTGTTTTATAAAATGGAAAAAATCACAAAAAATAGTTTATTTTGCTTTTTTTAATTTTAATTTTTGATTTTGGTAGTTTTCCCTTTAATTTGGGTTCTAATTATTTGTGATACTTATTATTTATAATTAATTTGTATTTTTGAGGCAAATTTAGTTTTAGGAATTAATTTAGGATTTTATTTTAATTTAAAAAAAAGAGACATGAATTTGAAAAAGAAAAAACAAAAGAGAAAAGAAGGATTACAGGGAATGTGATTTTGGGCTTGCTTTAATAAATTCTCCCTAGCCCAAACGATTTCTCCACAATACCCATCTGATCCGGCCCAAACCCATGCCGCAACACACGGTCTGGTTTCCCCCTTAACCAAATGACCCGTATCTTTGAGCTTTAATCACAACCATTGAATTTCAATCATCCAACGGCTCAGAACTAATCACATACTTATTATATAACTGTCCGAAATCAGACCATCCCCCTCCAAATCCCCCTCAGTCCCCTTCATCTCCCTTAACAAACAAACCCTAGAGCCCACCGCCCTGAAACCCACTTCAACATCCGGTGGCGGCGCGACCATAAACTTTTCCAATCACCTCCCTTTTCACACTCCAGGTCCCTTTCACCTTCCTCTTCCCAAATCCCGGATCAATTTCCCTCGAATTTTGCCCAAGTTCCTCGAATCATAGATTAGAGATGAACCCTAGAAATCCCATGTCAAGTTTTTGGTGAGATTTCGTGTCTAATCCAATTTTATTCGTGTGTTCTTTGTAAGAGCACACAATTAATGTCAGATTTGGCAGGAAAATCGGAGGATTTGAAGACCCAGGCTCCCTCCTTCATTTTTCGAATTATTTTAATGTATTTTATTTTCTTTCTTCGATTTAATCTTTTCTTCATTTGTTTTTCTGTTTTCTGGTTCTTCTCCTCTTCTTGAATTAATTTTATTTGTTTTGGAGTTTATTTGTTCATGCATGAGTAATTGTGAGTCTTTTTCTTAAATAGTATAGTTAGTATATAATCAGATTAGTTTAAAATTGTTAGTTTGGTTAGTTTTAGTTAGTAAATCATTTAGGCTAAAGTTTTAATTGTCTCGTGTTATTTGGTATTTACAACTTGTTAATTAGATAGTTGTTAGTTTGGGCCGAGTAGATTTCTGATCATGTGGGTTGGGTTTTGGGTATATCGCGACTCATTTGGGTCTGAACAGTTGGGTTAAAATTGACCCATGACCCATTTTGGTTCAGGGGTAATTTTAGGGGTTGCAGGGGTCACACCTCCTTTTTTCGCTACTGCACCTCGTGAGGGTGCGATAAGGGGGAGTTTTTCCAATTAAAGGACAATCGAAACATNGTTACAAAATCCCGCGAAGGGTCCTTACATATGATTGCAAAAGCCCTCGAAGGGTCCTTACACAGAAACAAAGAATCAAAAAGGTGCATAATATATAATTAAATCCTAGAGCCTAGCCTATTCTCCGGGGAGCATCCTCCGCGGCAGTATCTTCGAGCGCCATCCCCTCGGGGGTCTCATCTCGGTCTTCCAAAGCAACATCTTCGATGGAGAAGATANGCCACTTGAGAGATTTATGGTGTCCCAAGTCACCGGTTTGAATCCCGAATCGAGGAAAATGTTGATTCCATATTACGGTCAACGAATCAAAAATCTGGGTAAGGAATTCTGTTAACCCGGGAGAAGGTGTTAGGAATTCCCGAGTTCCGTGGTTCTAGCACGGTCGCTCCACTGTCATATCCGGCTTATTTATCTGATTCTAACAATTATGGACCTATATGCAAGTTTTAACTCTTCACCGCTTTTATTATTATTAACATTATTTTAACAAAGAATTACAACGTTGTGAAAACGTATCTCGAACCACGTCACATCAATGTACCCGTTATTGTCGACACATTTCGACTCCGTTGAGATTTGGATTTGGGTCACATAAATGTGCACCCGAGTTTAAGAAAGTAGTTTATTAAAGGCGCGCCTAGAGTGACTAGCGTACCATTATTTTGGGTAAGGCCATGAAATGTTGCTAAACGGTCCATTCCGAAATCTAAGTAATTTTGCCAATACATATAGAGGGCCCCGCGACTTGTGCATTTTTATTTGGCGAGGATCATCTTATTTATTTTTAAAAGGATCATCCTAAAGTGACTACATTCTTCTATTTTTCGTCCGTCTCTAAAATGAAAGAAGAAAAAGTCCTAATTCATTTTTTTTTGCATGCTTACGAGTTGTTATAGTCGGGCCTCTTATTAGTTGTTAGATTACAATAGATGCTAACGGAAATTTGCACATAAACTTGTAAAAATAGGAAATTGTCCGTGCCTCATTCTATAAGCGAACTACTAAGGCGAAAATTATAATATGCATGCGAGATTGACAAAATGTTAAACAAACTAACCGTTCTCCATTAACTTATTAGTTTAATAGCCTCTAATACCCCACTATCAGATTACTAATATTAAACCATTATCCTAAATTTTCCCTTTCCAAATTATCCCTGCAATCCCCTTAATATTACTGCATTAACCCTCGAAAAACTATCCTAATCAGCTATAACCAAATCCCTAACAACTGAAACAATTAAGGCAAAATTCTGAACTGAAACAAAATGAACTGAATTCAAATCCAAATCATATTGACACTACACAGTACTCGACTGAATTTTTTTAAGCTGAATCGAAATCACATTGAAACTCAACAATAGACTCAAGAACAGTTTGCAATTTGGCTTTAAATCAGATTAATGGTATCACAACAATCAGAACAACACCACATTGAACTATAATTGGTATAAATACAAGGGATAAATAAATACAGAACCCAGCCAAGAACACATAAACATTGTAAACACATTGAACGAAAAACAATACTGAACCAATATGCAAGGTCAAAGAGCTACAAATAGCAGGGGATCCAACATCACACGAGAATGAAACAAAATTGAGGTAAACAAACAACAATTTACCAGAACTATACAACTATAATCAAGGCAAATTAATCAACGAAACTACTTATACCATATTTCAATTGAAAGAAGAGAATTGGACAAAGAAAAATTCAAAAGAGAAGAGAGAAAAATAAAAATAATGAAAATAATGATGAAATACACGGGGCCTAAAATAGTAACAAAAAAAAATAGAAAAGAAAAAGAAAGAAAATACCTCAACCTTATAGGCTAAAATCCGCACAGTTTCCACTTGAAGCCTCAACTTGAACTTTTGAGCTCCAAACGGACCTTAATCAAGTGTTATCGATTGAAAACACTTGACTTAGGTCAATTTCGACCTCAAATTCTTTTTGGTCCCTCTAGTGTTCATACAGTCGAATTAAAATTCAATGAGTTCTGAAATGATCGAACAAAACTAATATGGATTTAGGGATGAGGGTGGTCTGGTGGTTCAGGGGTGTGACTTGGGGAAGGTTTAGGGTTGGCACCGCCACCAAGGATTTTTAGGGCGGCGCTAGGGTTCTTAGCTGAAAATTGAAATTCGAGGAGGGGGATTGGGATTCAAAGGAAAAAAAAATCGTTTTACTGGTGAGGGAGGCCCCGTGGTGGTATGGTATTAATTTGGTATCAAATAGATAAGCTAGGGTTTGGTTCAATTCTTTGATCTAAAATTCGAAAAGATCTACGGGGATTCGAGGGAAACTGATTGAAGGTTTGGAAAGAGGATGTTGTGGGGAAGCTATGGTGCAAAATGGGGTTGTTTGGACCACCGGAACTGCCGTGAGGCAATTCTCGGTGGGTGGAGGGCGGCAGAGCAATTTTAGTCTCTGAAGGCTCAGAGACGAAGAGGGTAAGAGGAGGGGTTGGCTTGGGGGGGAAGGCTGGGTATATTTAGTTAATTATATATGATATAGGAGATTGAATCCAAGCCGTTGGATCAATTTAGATCAACGACTTGGATCGACTCGCCTATACGAAAAGGGGTCGTTTGGTTTAGCAGGGGTATTGGGTTGGTTTGAGAAAGACGGGTCAGGGCTGGAGAGGTGATCTCGACCGTTGGATGAAGGATAGATAAAAGGCCTGGATCGATTTGCCTTGGAGGAACTCTAAACGACGTAGTATTGACCTGATACTACGTTGTTTGGATGGTCTGCGAGATTCAGCCAATTGGACCTTGTGGGGTTTTATTTGGGCTGACTTGGTTTAAATTAAAATGGCCCAAGACCGATTTTTCTACTCTTTTTGTCCTTTTCTTCATTTTAATTCCTTAAATGCTAATTAATAAAACCAAAATTCTTACTTAAAGGATAAAATCAAAAATTAACAAAAATACTAATTAACTTCTAATAACAATTATCACGCATAATTAATACACATTTAAAATCACACAATTTGACTTTAAATGCTACAAATACAAATTACATTATTTTTGTGATTTTCTCATTTTTGTAAAGAACACTTAATTACTCTTAATTGTACAATTAAATCCTCAATGTAAATGCGACATATTTTTGTATTTTTTTTACTGATTTAAACAAATAAACATGCACACACAAATGTAAACAATAAGAGAAAAATAACACGAAATCCACGAAAATTGCAAACAACACAAAGCTATTTTATTTTGAATTTTTTGGGACTAATTCTCATATAGGGCAAGAATCACGTGCTCAGAGCTGCCCCTTTTTGCCCTTAAACACGAAGAGTTTTCGTGCAAAGACAAAGTGAGCGGATACGAGTTATTTTTGCCTGTTTGAGTACTCCGTGTAAAGCATTTTTTGAAAGATTTGACCGAACCTCTGCTTCAAAAGGTTTCCTACATATCCATGGCTAAAAAGGAATCAGGTCAATATAGTTCGGGAAGTTTTGGTAGCTGGGACTACCATGAAGCTGTGATCTTGCTGTTACTGCTGTTGCTATTGCTGCTACTGCTTACTGACCTCCTTATTACACTAGGCTAAATGAAAATAAGAAGCTAGACTAAACTAGTCTATGAACGACAAAACCTTATCAAAATTTTCAGGCTTGCTCTTGTCGCCTTGTTTTCTTGTCGGCTTGCTTCCTCTGATGTTTCTTTATTTCTGTCTTGACATTGTCGGCCTTTCTTGATTGCCGAACTTGAATTTATGCTGGGGATCTTGCTGTAATCCTCCGCTTTACTGTATTCAACTTGAAATGTATTCCTCTGTTATACGGGCGGGCTCCCGAATTCGACAATCTTAAATGTAACACCTCCGTTCTACGGGCGGGCTCCCGAATGCAACAACTTAAAAGTAACACCTCCGTTCTACGGGCGGGCTCCCGATTGCAACAACTTAAAAGTAACACCTCCGTTCTACGGGCGAGCTCCCGATTGCAACAGCTGAAAAGTAACACCTCCATTCTACGGGCGGGCTCCCGAATGCGACAACTAATAAGTAACAGCTCCATTCTACGGGCGGGCTCCCGAATGCAACAACTAAGAGTAACACCTCCGTTCTACCGGCGGGTTCCCGACTGCAGCAACTGAAGAGTAATACCTCCGTTCTACATACGGGCTCCCGAATGTAACAACTGAAGAGTAACACCTATGTTCTACGGGCGGGCTCCCGATTTCGATAACTTCAAATATAACAACCTCCGTTCTACAGGCGGGCTCCTGACTGCAACAACTGAAAAGTAACACCTCTGTTCTACGGGCGGGATCCCGATTTCTTCAAACTTAAAATGTAACATACTCCATTTTACAGGCGGGCTCCTGAATGCAACAACTTTAAAAGTAACACCTCCGTTCTACGGGCGGGCTCCCGACTGCAATAACTTAAAAGTAACACCTCCATTCTACGGGCGGGCTCCCGAATGCAACAACTGAGAAGTAACACCTCCGTTCTACGGGCGGGCTCCCGATTGAAACAACTTAAAAGTAACACCTCCGTTCTACGGGCGGGCTCCCGAATGCAACAACTGAAGAGTAACACCTCTTGTTCTATGGGCGGGCTCCCGATTTCGATAACTTCAAATATAACAACCTTGCATGATTATTTTGGTGAATCGGAAGCAGGAATTAGAAAGGAATCCAGCTTCAGGTATGTATGGCTAATTTTGATCCTTGTAAAATCGCCTCGCTTGATGTACGTATGCTTGGTAGGTGATATGTACGTAAATTACTTATGAATTTCTTGTGATTGGTACGTTGTGATTGTGTTATGTGGTTGTAATTAAGGAATAAATGACTAAAGGAAATTGTAACTAGTGCAACTGGAATAACTGTGGCAACAATATCTATGGCTTATCGTGGGCAGTTACCAATGTGACGTTAAACGTATATGGGTTGTTAAATATGATGGAAATGATATTGATGGTTATGGAAACGCCTGTAATATTGTTGTTGTTAATTCTTGAGAAGTATTGTTGTTGACCTTTGTGAATTGTTTAGTCCATGCTTTAAATATGAATATTTCCATACACAAAATTCAAGTGTTGAAAATATACTACACACTTGGATATACAATACAAGGAAATTAGAAAATGAGTAAGAAATTCTCAACCAAAAGCTTGAAATCTTCAAGAGCCAAGTGTGGATGCAAGAAACCTTGCATCCAAAACTTATTTTCTCTTCTCAAGATGTGTAAACGATTGCCCAAAGATGCCAAAGTTGTGTTTCCAATAGGCTAGATCATGTATTTGTGGGTTTGAAAATGAGAAAATGTAATTTTGATTACCTATAGATAAAGCTCATTGGCTGAGCCTGCGAAAATATCCTCGCAGGTACGGCTCTGCAAAAGTTAACTTCCACTAGCAGGTGCGAAGCCTGTGTTTCTCAGTAGATGCAGACCTATAATCGCAGAGGGATTTTCTACAGGCATGGATAATTGACTGCATATGCAATCCCATTTCCTGGTAGTCAATTTTCACTGATCCGAACCTCCACTCACATAAAAAGCTCTCAGAAGTGAGTAGTGATGCGTAGATGCAGAATAACTGAAGGAATTTGCAATTTTTATCTTCCGTGACAACCCCAAGTCGCCCTCCGTGAGCTGTCGCGACACCGCCTAGTCTCTACGACTAGGTAAGCCTAACAAATGCAGAAAATAAATGAAACTTGCAAAATTAGTAATTCAAGCCAAAAATAACCGAATAAAAACAATATTTATAATGTCGCTAGGCATATACAACACATCGTTTCTCAGAACCTTGTGCACTATCACAAAACCCGAAAACTCACGGAAACACAAGCCTTTAGATATCTTATAATGTATAACTCTAGAATTTCTAACAAGGAAAGTAAATAGAGAAGGGAAAATGTTTATAAGCTGGAAGAGAAAGGGACTCCTCGGTCTGCGGGCGTGGTAGATGTACCTCGAAGACTCTAGAGTGGTTGCCTCACCACAATTATGGTAAGACTGAGTCGATGTACCTGGATCTGCATGTGAAAAACATGTGTAGAAAGGGCATGAGTACACCACATCGGTACTCTGTAAGTGCCAAGCCTAACCTCGGTTGAGTAGTGACGGGCAAGGTCAGGGCCCTACTGAGATCAAATAAGCATAGAAATGACAGAATAACATAAGAGATCAATTTACAATGTACTGTAAGAATCTAGTACGTAATAATAAGGAAATTCAAAAACTGAAGTAGAGATAAAGACAAAACACAAGGAAATACCATACATAACAAGGATGATAGTCATGGATCTCTCTTTGTCCTCATAATATATGTCGGGGATCTGTTGGTATCTCGAAGATCTCTCAGTATCCTCAATGTATACGAGAGATCTCTTGGTATCCCGAGGATCTCCTAATATCCTCAATATATATTAGTGATCTTTTAGTATCCCGAGGATATCTTGGTAACCTCAATATACATGCCAGGGATCTCTTGGTATCCTGCACATCAGTTCAATCCATAAATACGTATAGGAGATCTCCTTGGATGTCGTCCCGTAGTCCCAAAGTAAAGATACGCTGCATCAACACAAGAACTACTCAATTAAGCTAAACTTCGTACCAATTGAATAGGAAATTCTAACCTAACATGCTTCACATAATTCAACTATGGCAGTTTAAGCAAATAAGCAGTTAAGTCAATTACACATGCTTTTCCTAAGCTAAAACAGGCTTAAATAGTGCAAGTAAGAAAACATTATAGTAGTTATCTAATGAAAAAAGGACTTGCTACAATTATCACACTACGCACTCATCACCTTACGTACAAGGCATATCAATTATCAAATATACCAAATCCTAAGGGAAAAGTCCCCAACACAAGGTTAGGCGAGCCACTTACCTTGAACAAGCTCAAATCAACCCGAAACCAAGATCTTGCCACGAGCACTCGACTCCAAATGACCCAAATATATTCAATTCAATTGCATATTGTAAATAACACTTCAAGTAACTTATTCTACAACAAAATTCTGAGCCAAATACCTGAAATTAAAAAAAAATTACCAAAATGCCCCTCAGGCACATGTCTCACAATCGGGCAAAATTTATATTTCTAGAATCCTCACACTCTCACAAGTTCATGCATACAAAAATTACAAAAATAAGACGTTAAGTGATCCCTCAATTCCTCACTTAATATCTCTTAAATCCCAAGCCCTAATTCTTCATTTGTTGGTCAAGATTCCAGTATTTACTAGGTGGAGTTCAATTAGAAACAAGTTTTAAGATGAAGAATCTTACCTCTAAGCGATTCCCCTCGAATCCTTCTTTTATCCCCTTCAAAGCGCTCCAAAAATGATTAGAAATGGTTGAAATAAACCCCCAGGTCGCGGAACCCCTTTTAAAATATGGGCCAGCAGTTTCCGCATCTGTGGTCCTGCGACCGTATCTACGGTCCCACTTCTGTAGAACAAATGTCGCATCTGCAACTTCCCACTTAAAGGCCAGATTCCGCATCTGCGACTCCCAATCCACAGATGCGGTACTACTTCTGCTGTTCCTGATGCACTCCCCAAATTCCGTTATGTGGTCATTGAGCCCCTTATGAAGCACCGTACCTGCGGTCCCCAAACCGTAGGTGCAGAAATACCAGAAGCAGCAAAAAAAATACAGTAGTTGCAACATTCCTCAAACTCCCCTTCAACCATCCAAAACACACCTGAGGCCCCCAGTTCTCAACCAAAACCACAATCATATGCTAATACCTTATTCAAACTTGTACCAATCTTCAAAACGCTTCAAACAACATCAAATCAACCAAAACACATCGGATTCAAGCCTAAGTTTCTAAGAATCTTCTGAATTCCGTTTTTGATCAAAAACCCAATCAAACAACATCCGAATAAACTAAAGTTTTGCACACACATCCCAAAAGACAGACTAGAACTACAGAATCTGTCAGAATTCTATTTCGGCCCTCAGATCAAAATCTCACTATTGAACCGGAAAATTCAAAAATTCAACTTCCGTCATTTCAAGCCTAAATTAGCTACGGACCTCCAAAACACAGACCGAACACACCCCTAAGGCTGAAATAATCTAACGGAGCTAACAGAACAATGGGATTTCCATTTCGAGGCCGTCTTCACACCGTTTCAACTATGGTAAACTTTCCAACACTTAAGCTCTCATTTAGGGATTAATTATCCAAAAACTCTCCGAAACTCAAAACCGAACATCCCGGCATATCAAAATACAAGATATAATCTCAAGGAAGGAAATTAATAGGCGATCGGGGCATCAATTCTTAAGACGACCGGCCGGATCGTCACATCCTCCTGCACTTAAACATTCATTTGTTCTCGAACGAGCATAGAACATACCTGAAGTAGTGAAAAGATGAGGGTAACGACTGCTCATATCCTGCTCGGTCTCTCAGGTCTCCTTCTCGACCGGCTGACCCCGCCACTGAACCTTCAACGATGCAATGTTCTTTGACCTTAGCTTTCTAACCTGCCTACCCAATATTGCCACTAGCTGCTTAATATAGGATAGATCTTTGTCCAACTGGATCAAACTGAAATCCAACATGTGCGATGGATTACCGTAATACCTCCGGAGCATCGAAACATGAAATACCGGATGAACCCCTGCCAAGCTGGGAGGTAAGGTTAGCTCATAAGCAACCTCCCTAACTCGCCTCAATATCTTGAAAGGGCCAATAATCCTTAGAATCAACTTCCTCTTCTTCACAAATCTCATGACGCCCTTCATATGCAAAACACAAAGCAGAACCCGCTCTCCAACCATATAGGAAACATCACGAACCTTCCGGTCCTCATAGCTCTACTGTCTGGACTGGGTTGTATGGAGTCTATTCTGAATCACCTTATCCTTCTCCAAAGCATCCTAAACTAAGTCTATGCCCAGTAGTCTAGCCTCACTCGGCTCGAACCAACTCATCGAAGATCTACATCGCCTACCATATAAAGCCTCATACGGTGCCATCTAGATGCTGGACTAATAACTATTGTTGTATGAAAACTCTGCCAATGGAAAAAACTAATCCTAAGACCCTCCAAACTCGATTACACACGCACGGAACATATCCAAAATAATCTGAATAGTGTACTCGGACTGTTCGTCCGTCTGAGGGTGAAATACTATACTCAACTCCACCTGGGTACCTAACTCATGTTGAACTGCCCTCTAGAATTGTGATGTGAACTGAGTACCTCTATCTGAAATGATATAAACTGGAATAGCATGCTGACGAACAATCTCCCAGATATAGATCTCCGCCAACTGCTTCAAGGAAGAAGTAGTACACACAGGAATGAAATGAGCGGACTTGGTTAGATGATCCACAATCACCCAAAAAGCGTCGAACTTTATCGAAGTCCGGTGGAGTCCAACTATAAAGTCCATGGTGATCCTCTCCCACTTCCACTCCAGAATCTCTCTCTGTTGAAGCAACCCACTCGGTCTATGGTGCTCATACTTCACCTGTTGACAGTTGAGGCACCGAGCTAAAAACAAGACTATATATTTCTTCATCTGCCTCCACTAATAGTGCTGCCTCAAATCCTGGTACATCTTCACGGCACCCGAATGAATGGAATACAGCAAACTGTAGGCCTCCTCTAGAATCAGCTCCCAAAGCCTATCAACATTCAGTACACAGACCCGACACTGCATCATCAATACTTTATCCTCACTAATGGTCACATCTCTAGCAACACCACGCTTGAACCTTGTACTTAATTACAAGAAAAAAAAGGTCATCATACTATCGCTCCCTAATACGATCAAATAAGAAAGACCGAGAAACCATACAAGCTAGAACCTGGCTAGGCTCTGAAAGATCCAATATCAGAAACTGGCTGGCTAAGGCCTGAACATCTATCGTCATTGGCATTTCTAATGTTGGTAGATAAGACAAACTCCCTAAGCTCTCTCCCGACAACTCAAAGCATCGACCACCACATTGACCTTGCCCGGGTGATACAGAATAATGATGTCATAATCCGTCAGCAACACTAACCACCTCCTCAGGCGCAAATTTAGATCCTTTTACTTGAGCAGCTGTTGCATGCTCCGATGATCAGTATAAATCTCACAAGGCACACCGTATAGATAATGGTGCCAAATCTTCGGGGTGTGAACAATGGAAGCTGACTCAAGGTCGTGAACATGGTAATTCTTCTCATATATCTTCTACTATCTAGACACGTACACAATCACCCTACCATCCTGCATCAGCACCACTCCGAGGCCAACCCTCGAGGCATTACAATAGACCATATAAGACCCCAAACCGGTAGGCAATATCAAAATTAGGGCCATAGTAAAAGTTGTCTAGAGCTTCTGAAAGTTCCCCTCACACTCTTCTATCCACTGGAACGGAGAACCTTTCTGGGTCAGTCTGGTCATAGGAGCAGCAATCGATGAAAACCCCTCTACAAAGTGATGATAGTTACCCGCCAAATCGAGAAAATTGCCAATCTCTATAGCTGAGGATCGTCTGGGCCAACTCTGCATTGCCTCTACCTTCTTCGGATCCACCCAAATACCCTTACTCGATACTACATGGCCTAAGAATACCATGGAATCCAACCAAAACTCACATTTTGGAAACTTTGTATATAAATTCTTTTCCCTCAGAGTTTGAAGCACTATCCTCAGGTGCTTCTTATGAACTTCCCGACTATGGGAATACACCAAAATATCATCAATAAAGGCAATGACAAAGGAGTTAAGATATGTCCGGAATACACTATGCATCAAATGCATAAAGGCTGCTGGGGCATTGGTCAGCCCAAATGACATAACAAGGAACTCGTAATGACCATACCGAGTCTTGAAGGCAGTCTTCGAGATATCTTGCTCTCGAATCTTCAATTGAGGGTAACTTGAGCGTATGTCAATCTTAGAAAACATTCGTGCTCCCTGAAGCTGGTCAAATAGATAATCGATAAGAGGCAAAGGATAACAATTGTTCACTATAGCCTTATTCAACTGACGATAATCAAGACATGCATGCATAGAACCATCATTTTCTTTAATAACAAGACAGGAGCACCCAAAGGTGATACATTGGGTCGAACAAAACCCTTATCAAGCAATTCCTGCAACTGATTCTTCAACTTCTTCAACTCATAAGGAGCCATACGATACAGAGGAATGGAAATGGGCTAAGTGCCCGGCATTAAGCCAATTCCAAAATCAATATGTCTATCACGCGGCATGCGTGGAAGATTAGCTGGACACACATCTGAAAATTCCCGAACTACAAGAACAGAATTAAATCTAAGAGTATCAATACTGAAAGCTCTCACATAGGCTAGATACAACTCACACCCCTTCTCAACCATATGATGTGATTTCAGGAATGAAATAACTCTACTGGGAGTGCCATCTAAAGAATCCCTCCACTCTACACGCGTCATACCTGGAATATCCAGCATCACAGTCTTTGTGTGACAATCAAGAATAAGATAATGGGGTGACAACCGGTCCATGCACAAGATGATATAAAAGTCTACCATGCTGAGTAGTAATAAATCGGCTCTGGTCTCAAAAATACTAAGATCAACCAAACACGATCGATAAACACGATCCATAACAAGAGAATCTCCCGTAGGAGTAGAAACATAAATAGGGGAACTCAAAGAGTCCTGAGATACACCCAAATGTGAAGCAAACAAAGACAAAACATAAGAATAGGTGGAGCCTAGATCGAATAGAACAGATGCATCTCTGTGACAAACCAGTATAATACCTGTAATGACAAAATCAGAGGCAATAGCCTCAGAAAGGGCAGAAAAGGCATAGTATCAGGCCTGGCCTCCCCCTCTATGGCGACTTCTACCTCTCCGACCTCCACCTCTAACTGGCTGAGTAGGTGGGGTAGCAGCTGGAGCTGTAACCATACTTTGAGAACTCTACGGGGCACGCTGTGGTTGAGAAGTCTATGGTGGGGCACTTTTCCCAAGGCTAATGAAGTACCTCACCACATGGAGGGTGTCACCATACTCAAAACAAACTCTGGGAGGATGTGGCTATTGTGACTAGCTCGAGCCATGTCTGCTGGACTAACCTCTAAAAGCACCCCGTGCAGGAGGCGCGCTAGAAACTGGAGGTACATAATAAGCCTCCTGAGGCCTAGGAGGAGCTGGAGTACTATTGGATGCTGGAAGAGCTAAATGAACAGGGCGACTCATATAAACCCTACCATGAAGACATGAAGCTGGGGTAATGAGCATAAGAATAATGACTGAAATCTCGAGACCTCTTGGCCTCCCTCTACTCTCTCTCCCTAGAATGCATATCCTCAATCCTCCTAGCAATGCTCGCCACCTGATGATAAGAAATATCCATATCCAACTCACGGGCCATACTAGACCCGATTCTAGGAATAAGCCCCTCAATAAACCGGCGAACCCTCTCACAAATAATAGAAACTAGGGCTGGTGCATCCTAGTCAGGCTAGTATAATGGACATCATACTCTGAGATGGTCATAGCACCTTGGTGAAAATTCTCAAACTCGGCGTGCCATGCATATTTGAGGCTCTGAGGAACAAACTCTCTTAGAAATAGATTTGAAAAATCGGGTCCAAGTCAGTGAAGCAGCCTCGTCCGGGCTGTCTAACTCATAGGTCCACTACGACTCATAGGCAACCCCCGAAGCTGGAAGGTAGTGAATGAAACCCCGTTTGATTTCTAATATACATATGGTACAGAAAATACGATAGCACTTCTCTAGAAATCACAAGGCATCCTTTGATGCTAATCCACTGAATACCGAAGGATCATATTTCTTGAACTTTGCAAGTCTCCTCTACTCATCCTCCGAAGTCGCTACCGTGTCATCAGGATGGCCTGGAGCTGTAGGATGCATAGGAATAATCTATGGGACCTAGTCACCATGCACTTTACGCACATGAGTGGAAGCGGCGGGAGTCTGTGCTCCTCCCCGACCTGGGATGTAGCTGCAGCAAGAGGAAGCAACCCTGCTTGAGCCACTATGGTGTATATACTAATGAACTAAAAAGATTCTCCTGAAGTGCTGGTGTGGTGGTAGCAGTAGGAGTGTCTGGTGCCTGGACTCCAATTGGCACTGGTGGTGGCTCCTCGGTGGCAGCTCGCATGGGTGCTCTAGCTTCTCCACGTATGCGTTCTCGACCTCTACCCCGGCACCGTCCTCTGATGACTACAATAGAGGGTGCGGGTTATTGATCATCATGGGTAGCACGTTTCCTCCCCATCTGTGAGAGAATAGAAGAAATAAGTTTAGAATTGTGATAGCAAAAATCTCACACAACAATGAAATGTTAATAAAGTGGAATTTTCCTAACAGTTACATACCCTCTAGTAGATAAGTACAGACATCTTCGTACCTATCAGCGAGACACTAATAAACTGGCTTGTGATCCATGACTCCTATGAACTTAGAGCTTTGATACCAACTTGTCATGACCCCAGTTCGCCCTCCGTGAACTGTCTTGACGGTACCTAGTCTCTACGACTAGTAAGACTAACAAATGTTGAAAATAAATGAATCTTGAGAAAGTAGTAATTCAAGCCAAAAATAACCGAATAAAACAATAGTTATAATGTCACTCGGCATATACAACGCAACATTTCTCAGAACCAGGTACATTGTCCCAAAACCTGAAAACTCATAGAAACACAAGCCTTTGGATATCGAATATTGTCTAAATCCTAAATTTCTAACAAGGAAAGTAAATAAGAAAGGGCAAATATTTATAAGCTGGAATAGAAACGAACTCCTGGATCTGCAGACATGAAAGGTGTACCTCGAAGTCTCTAGAGCAGTCTCCTTACCTCAATGATGGTAAGATTAAGTCGACTTACCAGGATCTGAACATGAAAAACATGCGCAGAAAGGGCATGAGTACACCACAACGGTACTCAGTAAGTGCCAAGCCTAACCTCTGCCGAGTAGTGACGAGGAAGGTCAGGGCCATACTGAGATCAAATAAGTATAGAAATGTCAGGACAAGATAACAGTTCTATTTAGAATATACAGTAATGTAAGGTTCCGTAAATAAATTTTGGTCTCAAAACTTAGTAACATGTGGTGTCGACTGCGAATATATGTTAGGAATGTGTAGGAGCCGCGGTTCGGACACTTGGTAGTGATCTAAGCCCTTAAAAATCAAAAGAATCAATTTTCCAAAAAATTATCATTTATGCGGTCCAGAATGCGGTTGCAGATCAGCTATGCGGACCGCTTTCCTGCCGCATAGTGAATCAGAGAGTTGGTCTAAGTTGATGTTGAAAATACGGTCCATTATGCGAGCGCAAAATCGATATACGAATCGCATTCCTGCCGCATAGTGAATCAGAGAGTTGGTCTAAGTTGATGTTGAAAATGCGGTCCATTATGCGACCGCATAATCGATATGCGGACCGCATTCCTGCCGCATAGTGAATCAGAGAGTTGGTCTAAGTTGATGTTGAAAATACGGTCCATTATGCGACGGCATAATCAGTATACGGACCGCATTTCCACCGCATACCCAGGCAGATATGTCTAGTGATTTGGGGTCAGTTCTGCGGTCCAATATGCGGACCGCATTCCAATTATGAGGTCGCATAGTGCGACATCAGATCTTACCCGGACTTCCATTTTTCTAAAATTAAAAACCCGACCCCCTTTCTAATATAACACCCTAACCCCTCGTTTTAACCATTTTTTTGAACAAAACAAGAGAGAGGGAGGAGGGGTTCTTGAGAGAAGGTTCCTTTTCTTCAAAAATTTGTTCCTCAAATTTATCTGGTCCGGGAAATTCTAAAGCAAGTGTCTTCATCTCCATTTCTACAGGTAAAATCCCTACCCCATTTTTCATTAACTTTCAGATTTATTGAGAGGGGGGAAGTCTCATGCATTAGTTCTTGATAATAGGGGTTAAAACACTCATGCATGTTTATTAAAACCTAAAATCTAGTAAGAGTAGTTGGGAAGGAGTAAAGAATTGTGTAAAGATGGGTTGATAATCTAAATAAACTCGGATAGTAATTGTGAATTTAAAATTCTAAGAAATATGTGTTTATTTGTAAACTAGATTGACGTGGCTAGATTGCTTGGTGACTTATAATAGGAGTTTAAAAAGGGAATTCGACTCCAGGTATGTATGGCTAACCTTGACTTTGTAAAATCGTCTCGGTGGTGTTCAATGTTTGGTATGTGACATTCACGTGGGTAAATTGTGAAATTTGTGTGATTGGCATGGATATGTGGTATTAGATTAAAAACAAATGACGTGAGGATACTGTAAGTAATGCCACTAAAATAATTGTAATATTAACATCTATGGCTTATCGTGGTCAAGTATTGTTGTAACGTGAAACACTTGTGAATTGTGGAATATGATGGAAATAGTATTAATGATTATGGAAACACTTGTAAAATTATTGTTGCTACTGCTTAAGAAGTGTTGTTGTGATCTTTCTGAATTGTTCATTGTTGTTGTTGTGATTGTTTGTGAATTGAAAATGTATGGTGGGATCAGGTTGCACGCCGCAACATGAAGTAATAAGGTGCGGGTTGGGGTGATAAGGGTGGCCGAGGTAATAAGGGTGGAAAGTGATCGAAATCATTGTTGAAATGAAAATATGAGCAAAAGTGTGAAATCTATTGATGTGGAAATGTGGAAGGGGAAATAGGAGAGTTTGTAAAACTTGTTTGGCTTGATTGTTCTTTCTTTATGGAATTGATTGTTGTTTCTGTTACTGTTACTTTTTTGTCTATGGCTTGAGTTTACTTGGCGCAAAGTTTGTTATACATACCTGTACAATTCAAGTGTACTGACGTCCCTTTTACCGGGGGCGCTACATTCGTGTCATGATTGTGGGTGGATCTGCAGCAGGTATCCCAGCCCACGGATCGTAGCTCCCTCTTCGCCTTCCGTCAACTGTTTTGGTGAGCACCATTCCTCTCGGGGCCCTACGTGGCTCAGTCCGCTTGTCTCTGTAGTTTTATTCTACTGTTGTGTAAGGTATAGCCGAAGCCTGGTTACCGGCAAGTACTGTATTATCCCGTTGTATATTTAGAGGCTCCGTAGACAGGGAATGTGGGTTAGAAGCTATGTATATTCATGTTTCTTTTGCTGGACAACGAATTGGTAATTTCACTAATTATTATGTATGTATGTTTTGAAAAAAAAAGGTGATCTAAAATTAATTATATAGCTAGTTCTTAGAATACTGAATAAGGAAACCAAGGTGGTAGCTCATGGGTTAGGAAAGGCACCCAGATCCGCTTGACTGGGGATACCCGGTCGAGCGCCGGTCATGTCCCTCGAGTTTGGGGCGTGACAAACTTGGTATCAGAGAATAAGGTTTTAAAGTGTCCTATGATGTCTCAGAGCCGTGTCTAGTAGAGCCCTTCTTATCAGTGTGTTGTCGACCACATCTATAAGTAGGGGGCTGCATGGACATTTAGGAATTTACCCTATTCTTTGTTATTCTACATCGTGCGGTGAAGTGAAAAGCGGAAGTATTTATGTCTAACTCGTGCTCTATTCCAAAATTTTCAGAAATGGCACCTAAGAAGAGAGCTAGACTCGACCTTGGGGCCAACGCCACCGCAAGTGTGGCTGTGAATCACGTACCTAATGTCGTGGGTGAGAGTGACTTACCGGCCTTGAATCTGCCCGACCCATCTATTCTAGATCCAAGCATTCCTATTCCGGCTGCGGCAGAGGGTGCCACCATCCCTCCGGCCAATATTCCTGATTCTGATACAGTTCCAGCTTCCGGTCCTGGGGTTTCTGATGGGGACCTTAGAGGAGCCATCCGTATGTTGACCCAGTTAGTGGCTGCCCATGCCCAGAGATCTCATGATGCCCGTGCATCCTCCAGTGGATAGGAAGATTCCGCCAGCTCTAGAGTCCACCAGTTTCTGCGATTGGCCCCTCCAGAATTCTCGGGCACAGACCTAGAGGCCGATCTGTAGGATTTTCGTGATGAGATGTATAAGACCTTTCGAGTGACGAAGGCTACAGAGATAGAGGGGGTAGAGTTGGCTTCATACAGGTTGAGGGGAGCAGCGCGTTCGTGGTTTGAGATGTGGGAGGATTCCCGTGAGGAGGGAAGACCTCCGGCTAGGTGGGATGAGTTTGTAGATGCTTTTATGGACATCTTCTTGCCTACCGAGACAATGGCAGCCCGTGCCACTGAGTTCGAGGTTCTGAAACAGGGTAGTATGAGTGTTTGGGAGTACCATATGTAGTTTGTAAGGTTTTCCAAGAATGCTCCTCAGTTAGTGTCGACCATGGATGCTCGGGTTCGGCGTTTCGTTCAGGGACTTAGTCCTTTGGTGGTGAATGAGGCTGATATAGCGGCCTTGCACTCAGATATGAATTATGGGAATATTGTAGGGTTTGCTCAGGCAATAGAGGCTAGGAAGTTGAAGATTCGGGCAGAAAGGGAGAGTAGCAGCAAGGCCAGGTCAATGGGTCACTCAGGGAGACCAGTTCCGAGAAGAGGGTCATCATGGCCATCCCGGTCATATGCTCAGTCCTCAGTGAGTGCACCGCCATCCGTGTACAGTAATCAGCAGAGCAGTCACTCGAGACCAGGTTCAGACAGTAGGAGGTCCCGCCAGTCCGGTCGTTCAGGAGTGAGGTCTCAACAGCAGGGTGGAACTACATGCCCCCAGTGTGGGAGATTTCATACAGAGACTTGCTACTTAGATATCCCGGTATGTTATAGGTGCGGGACGAGAGGTCACATCCAGCGGGATTGTCGTACGCCCAGTCAGGGTATGGGTAGGGGATCTGCCCAGTCATCCGGTTCTTCAGTTGATACATCATCGGTGCGTCCTCCAGCTCCAGCAGGGCGCGGTACAGCTAGGGGTGGAGCTCGTGGTAGGGGTGGACCTAGCCGGTTCTATATTTTGAGTGGTCGCCAGAGTGTTGAGGCTTCTCCAGATGTTGTTACAGGTATCTTATCTGTTCAGGCCATTGATTGTTATGCTCTTATTAATCTGGGATCCTCTTTGTCTTATGTCACCCCATTCATTGCTTCAAGTTTTGGGACAGAACCCGAACAACTTCATGAGCCGTTTTCTGTATCGACTCCGGTTGGTGATTCTATTACAGCCTCACGAGTTTATAGGAATTGTGTTGTCACGGTGAGTGGTCGTGTTACCACGGCCGATCTTATTAAGCTTGGAATGGTAGATTTTGATGTAATCATGGGGATGGACTGGCTTTATTCGTGCTTTGCCAAACTTGGCTACTGGACGAGAGTCATGAGACTCAAGTTCCCTAACGAGCCGGTTATTGAGTGGAAAGGAAATGGTGTGGTGCCAAAGGGTAGGTTTATTTCTTACCTTATGGCTTCGAAGATGATTAAGAAGGGGTGTATCTATCATTTGGTCCGGGTGGCGGACACCACTTCAGAAGTGTCTGTCCTCGAGTCCGTGCCAGTGGTGAATGAGTTTCTTGAAGTGTTTCCGAATGAGCTTCCAGGGATTCCACCAGATAGGGAGATTGATTTCAGGAATGATGTATTGCCAGATACTCAGCCAATATCCATTCCACCATAAAGAATGGCACCAGCAGAGTTAAGGGAGTTAAAGGAGCAGTTGAAGGATTTATTAGAGAAGGTGTTCATACGACCGAATGTGTCGTCGTGGGGTGCTCCGGTTTTTTTGTCAGAAAGAAGGATGTGTCGCTTCAGATGTGCATTGATTATCGACAGCTTAACAAAGTCACCATCAAGAATAAATATCCTTTGCCTCGGAGGTTCACCAATTGGCCAGTCTAGGGGTTCGCATTTCGGCATCAAAGGAGGGAAATGTTATGGTGCATAATGGAGCAAAATCGTCTCTCGTAACGGAGGTCAAGGAAAAGCAATTTATGGATCCAGTATTGGCTCAGATGAAGGAAGCAGTTTTGAATAACAAGACTTCGGCATTCTCACTTGGCGGCGAGGATGGTGTATTGCGGTGTCAAGGTAGGCTATGTGTCCCGGATATGGATAAGCTTCGGGAGAGGGTGATAGCGGAGGCTCATAATTCCAGGTATTCCGTGTACCCAGGTTCTACGAAAATTTATCACGGTCTCAAGGAGATTTATTGGTTGAACGGTATGAAAAGGGGTGTGGCGAACTTTGTATCTAAATGTCCGAATTGTCAGCAAGTGAAGGCTGAGCATCAGCGGCCTGGTGGGTTAACTCAGCTTATGGAAATACCAATGTGGAAATGGGAGATGATCAACATGGATTTCATGGTAGGGTTACCTCGCACGCAGCGCAAGTTCGACTCAATTTGGGTAATAATGGATCGACTCACCAAATCAGCTCACTTCTTGCCTGTCAAGTCCACCGATACTGCAGAACAATATGCTAAGTTGTATATCAAGGAGATAGTAAGGCTTCATGGCACTCCACTTTCTATTATATCGGATCGAGGGGCCCAGTTCACAACTAATTTTTGGAAGAAATTTCAGCAAGGTTTGGGTACTCAGGTGAATCTCAGCACAACTTTCCATCTGCAGACCGACGGTCAGGCCGAGCAGACTATTCAGACGCTTGAGGATATGTTGCAGGCTTGTGTCTTGTATTTCAAAGGTAGTTGGGATGACCACTTACCACTTATAGAATTTTCTTACAATAACAGCTTTCATGCTAGCATTCAGATGGCCCCATTTGAGTCATTGTACGGAAGAAGGTATAGGTCTCCTATTGGGTGGTTTGAAGTGGGTGAAGCAGAATTGCTAGGGCCAGATCTTGTGTACCAGGCTATGGAGAAAGTTAAAGTCATTCAATAAATGATGAAAACTGCTCAGAGTCGCCAGAAATCCTAAGCGGACGTTCGCCGAAGAGATTTGGAATTTCAAGTTGATGATTGGGTATTCTTGAGGGTATCTCCTATGAAGGGAGTCATGCGATTTGGGAATAAAGGGAAGTTGAGTCCCAGGTATGTCGGACCGTATCGGATCGCTCAACGGGTAGGGCAAGTTGCTTATAGGCTGGAATTGACTCCTGAAATGTCATTACTACACCCGGTGTTCCATGTGTCCATGTTAAAGAAAGTGGTTGGAGATCCATCCACCATCGTGCCAATCGAGACTATCGAGGTTAATGAAGACTTGTCGTATGAAGAAGTTCCAGTTGCCATTCTTGATAGACAAGTCCGTAAGTTGAGAAATGAGGAAGTTGCCTCTC
>MU763943.1:12564-43721 GCA_026770625.1 Nicotiana glauca | reverse complement strand
GTAAAGAAGGGTTGATAACCTAAATAAACTCGGATAGTAATTGTGAATTTCAAATTCTAAGAAATATGTGTTAATTTGTAAACTAGATTGACGTGGCTATGTTGCTTGGTGACTGATAATAGGAGTTTAAAAAGGGAATTCGTCTCCAGGTATCTATGGCTAACCTTGACTATGTAAAATCGCCTCGGTGGTGTTCAATGTTTGGTATGTGACATTCACGTGGGTAAATGTTGAAATTTGTGTGATTGGCATGGATATGTGGTATTAGATGAAAAACAAATAATGTGAGGATACTGTAAGTGATTCCACTAAAATAATTGTGATATTAACATCTATGGCTTATCGTGGGCAAGTATTTTTGTAACGTGAAACACTTGGGAATTGTGGAATATGACGGAAATAGTATTAATGGTTATGGAAACACTTGTAAAATTATTGTTGCTACTCCTCAAGAAGTGTTGTTGTGATTGTTTGTGAATTGAAAATGTACGATGGGATCGGGTTGCGCGATGGCTAAAATTAATTATATGGCTAGTTCTTGGAATACTGAATAAGGAAAACAAGGGTAGCTCATGGGTTAGGAAAGGCACCCAGGTCCGCTTGACTGGGGATACCCGATCGAGCGCCGGTCATGTCCCTCGAGTTTGGGGCGTGACACGTAAGAATCTATTACAGAATAATAAGGAAATTCAATAACTGAAGCGAAGACAAAGACAAAGCACAAGGAAATACCACTCATATCAAGGAGGATAGCCGTGGGATCTCTCTGTATCCTCATTCTATATGCTGGGGATCTCTTGGTATCCCGAGGATCTTTCAGTATCCTCAACGTATACGATGTATCTCTTGGTATCCCGAGGACCTCCTAGTATCCTCAATATATATTAGGGATCTTTTTGTATCTCGAGGATCTCCTAGTATACTCAATATATGTGCATGGGATCTCTTGGTATCCCGCATCTCAGTTCAATCCATAAATACTTACAAGGGATCTCCCGGGATGCCGTCCCATAGTCCCAAAGTAAAGACACACTGCAGCAATGCAAGAACTACTCAATTAAGGTCAACTTCATACCGTTTAAACAGGAAATTCTAACCTAACATGCTTCACATAATTCAACTATGGCAGTTTTAGCAAATAAGCCGTTAAGTCAATTAGGCATGCTTTTCCTAAGCTAACAGAGGCTTAACTAGTGCAAGTAAGAAACCATTCTAGTAGTTATTTAATGAAAAATGGGCTTCCAACAATTAGCACACTACGCACTCATCACCTCATGTACAAGTAATCTCAATTATCAAATATACCAAATCCTAAGAGAAAAGTCCCCCACACAAGGTTAGGAAAGCCACTTATCTCGAACAAGCTCAAATCGACCCGAAACCACAATGTTGCCACGAGCACTCGACTCCAAATGGCCCAAATCTATTCCATTCGATTGCATATTGTAAATAACACTTCAAGTAACTGATTCTACAATTAAATTCTAAGCCAAATACACGAAAGTAGGTATAATGACCAAAACACCCCTAGGCCCATGTCTCGGAATCGGGTAAAATTTACATTTCTAGAATCCTCACACTCTAAGTAGTTCATTCATAAAAAATTACAAAAATCGGACCTCAAATGATCCCTCAATTCCTCACTTAAAGTATCTAATGTCCCAAGCCCTAATTCTTCAATTGTTGGTCTAGATTCCATGATTTACTAGATGGATTTCACATTAGAAAAATGTTTTAAGACCAAGAATCTTACCTCCAATCGATTCCCTTTGAATCTTTCTTCTTTCCCCTTCAAAGAGCTCCAAAAGCGATTAGAAATGGTGGAAATAAACCCCCCAAGTCACGGAATCACTTTTAATATAATGCCAATAGTTTCCGCATCTACCGTCGATGGACCAGATCGGCGGTCCCTCTTCTGTAGAACAAATGATGTACCTGCGACTTCCCACTTAATGTCCAGATTCTGCATGTGCGACTCCCAATTCGTAGATGTGCTACCGCTTCTGCGGTATTAGCACCGCTTCTGTGGTTCCTCATGCGCTCCCCAAATTCTGTTTATGCGGTCATTGAACCACTTTTGCAGCGCAACACCTACGATCCCCAAACCGCAAGTGCAGAAATACTAGAAGCAGCTAAAAAAAATATAGCAGCTACAACATTCCTCAAACTCCCCGTCAACCATCCGAAACACACCCGAGGCCCCCGGGACCTCAACCAAAAGCACAATCATATCCTAATACCCTATTCAAACTTGTACCAATATTTAAAACGCGTCAAACAGCATCAAATAAACCAAAACACATCGGATTCAAGCCTAAGTTTCTAAGAATCTTCCGAATTCTGCTTTTGATCAAAAAACCAACCACACCATATCTGAATGACCTAATATTTTGCACACACATCCCAAATGACACATCGAAACTACCGCAACTCTCGTAATTCCATTCCGACCCTTGGATCAAAATCTCACTATCGAACTGAAAACTACTAAAATTCAACTTCCAGTATTTCAAGCTTAAATTAGCTACGCGCCTCCAAAACACAATGCAAACATGCCCCTAAGCCCGTTATCACCTAACAGAGCTAACAGAACCATCAAATTTCCATTCCGAGGCTGTCTTCACATCTTTCCAACTACGGTCAATTTTCCAACATTTATGCTTTCATTTAGGGACTAAGTCTCCCATAACTCTCTGAAACTCAAAACCGAACGTCCCGACAAATACAAATAGCAAAAATAAGATCGAGGAAAATTGAGGCATTAATTCTTAAGACAATCGGTTGGTTCGTCATATTTTCTTAATTCTTCTTCAATTGAATTCAAATCTCTCCATGGCATCATTTACCTAAAATCTAGCATTCACCTCATTTTATAATTAAAGGACAAAAAAATAAAGAAAAGAGACTACAATAAATGGTAAAATCACTCATAAATGATCATAGAGAGGCCTCAAATACTGTTGTTATAATCTCCGACATCAATTTGTAATCGGCCTTCAATTCTAGGTTAGCATAATTTGCTATTGCCTCGTTAAAAACCTTATCAAAAAATCCCTTTGGGACAACACCGATTCAAGGGAAAGAGAGTGCAATGCACGCTTTCAGGCCTAAAAATTGTATCTTCCTTTGATGATAACATGCAGATGTTCATTTTAAATATAAATAAATAAAAGGAAATTAATAGTGATATCCTTAGTAATTGTATCGCTTCTAGTGAGATATGTTCCAGTGGTTTTGTAGTTGCACAACGGTCGTTGTCCCGAGTTTGTGTGATCATTTACCGATGATCTCGATAATCCGATAATGTCCTTCCCAGTTTGGCCCAAACATCCCTTATTTTGGGTTTTGGGTGTTTAGCGAGACCTTCCTTGACACTTAGTCTCTAAGATTGAAGTGTAAAAATTAGCCATTCGATTACAATATCTCTCGATCTGCTACTTTTGGGAGGCTATCCAGATAAAGGTGGGTTTACGACTTTCATCTAATAGATACATGCTTATATTCATGGCCTTGTCATTTAATTCATTGGTTGAAATGAATTAAACCAATAAAAATAGGGTGGCCCTGGTATGTGACTTTGAGGTTGTACTGTATGCCCATAAGACATCGGGAAAGATTTCCTTCCATTTCCCTTTGGCATTAGTTAACCTCTTTTTTAGGCTACGAAGAATGGTTTTATTTGTTAATTTTACTTGTTCGTTCGCACTAGAGTGATAAAGCATTGATAGGAGCCTTTTGATCTTGTGGTCTTCGAAAAACATGCTTACTTTAATGCCGATGAATTGTTTCCCATTGTCACACATGATCTAGTCCGACATTCCGAACCGACATATGATGTTGTCTAAAATGAATTCGATTACCTTCTTTTCCATGAAATTATCGTATGCATGGGATTTAAGCCACATAGATAAATAGTCAGTTATAAACAATAAAAATCTAGCTTTACCTGGTGCCCATGGAAGGGGCAAATGATGTCCATTCCTGACATCATGAATGTCCATGGGGACAGACCTAAATGCACCAACTCTGCAGGTTGATGAGTCATTAGAGTATTTCTTTGACACTCATCACATTTTCATATGAACTAGTTCATGCCTTTTTCCATATCGGTCCAGTAGTAGCCGACTATGATTACATTTCAAACCAATGATTCACCGCAAAATGATTTCAAAAAGTGTGTTCGTGAACTTCTCTTAATATGTATTCGGTGTCTCCTGGTACTAGACATATCACGAGCGGCCCGTGGAATGTTATTTTGAATAAGGTTTCATCTTCATTCAGAGTAAAAAAGGTTGCCTTCATATGCAGGGACATTGATTCTTTCGGATCTGATGGTAGTTTTTTGGTCTTCATATATTCTATATATTTGTTTCTCTAGTCCCAAGTTAGGCTTGTTGAGTTTATCTCGGCTTGACCTTTTCCCCGAGTTGATCTCGTCTTCCTCGATCAATGACCCTGAGTTAGCAAGGGAATCAGCCTCACTGTTTTAATCTTGATATATAAGTTGCAAAGACTAGTCTTTGAATTGATTTAATGTTACCTGCAACTTATCCAAGTACCGTTTCATTCATTATTCTCTGACCTCGAACATGCCATTAACTTGGTTCACCACAAGGAGGGAGTCACACTTGGTTTCGATCACCTCTATCTCCAAGCTTTTGGCTAGTTCCACACTACAATCATTGCCTCATATTCGGACTCATTGTTAGTCCGTTTCATACACCTAATAGATTATCTATTTTCATTTCTTGTTGGTGGGTTCAACACGATGCAAATTTGTAGCCTTTTGCGTTCGAGGGGCCATCTGTATAGATGGTCCAGATCCTCCAAGATGCCCCTGAGTTTACCATCAATTCTCTTTCGACATCAGGTGATAGGGCTGACGTAAAGTCGTTCGCGAAGTATGCCTATATTTGAGATTTAAATGGCGGTCCGAGGTCTATATTCAATATCGCACCCGCGGATTTCCACGGTCCATTTGGCCAATCATCTCGAGAGATCGAGTTTATGCATTATATTTCGCAATGGGTTAGTAGTCACAACACTTATCGCTATCTTTATATTGCTATGTGCAAGTATAGTCATTCATTTATCTTCGTTGTGCGAGGCGGTGGTCTCACTAGATACCGATTGAGTCCCTCTATTCCATATTGGCACTCTGGGATTCATGAGAATGTATTCTTTTCTTCAACAGTTTGAAGAACTGTTGGCTCTTTGCGGAAAACCTCAAGATGAATCGCCCCAAGGCGACTATGCGCCCGCTTAATCTTTACACGACCTTTGCGTTGTCCATAACTGTGATATCTTCAATGGCTTTGATCTTGTTGGGTTTGATTTCAATTCCCTGGTTGGATACCCTGAATCTGAGGAATTTAACTGAGCCAACTAAAAATGCATATTTCTCCGAGCTCAACTTCATATTATATTTCTTCAATATGATGAAGGCTTCCTACAAATGTTTTAAATGGTCCTCTGCTTGTATGGACTTAACCAATATATCATCAATGAATCTCCATTTATTTTACTATTTATTTCTCGGACAACCGGTATACTAGGCATTGATAAGTGTCACCGAAATTTTTAATCCAAATGGAATCATGTTATAGCAGTATGTGCCATAGTTAGTGATAAAGGATGTTTATTCCTAATCAACTGGGTTCATCCATATTTGGTTGTACTCAGAATGAGTCCTTAGGACACGCCTTGTTCAAATCCTTATACTCTATAGACATTCTTTATTTATTCTCTTTTTTAGGGATTAGCACTATATTTGCTAACCAATAAGGGTATTTGACCTCCCGAATGGACCATATTTTAATGAGCTTAGCTACTGTGTACGACTAAAATCGGGGAACCCATTCAATACGTCATTTCACGCCTTACCTTAAGAAGATCAATGTGGAGTTGAAGCTTGACCACGAGGAAGAATATCAAATGTTGATCATGTTTGACCTCGAGGAGTATAAATTATTGACCATCGTGGAAAGGTGGGAAATTCCCAAAGGCACGTGGTTAGGGCCGACAACGCCTGGAAGAATAGTACAAGTCCATACCGGACCATTAAATAGTTTTACCAGCGGTATTTCTTTGTAACAATTACACATGTACCATGTTTGGTTTCCCTCTCCTATAGAAAGGGGACCCTTGTAATTTTTTGGACACATGATATTCAATACAAGAATAAGAAGATTCTCCGCTCTGTAACTTAAACATACCCTACAATCGTTCCATTGATTTATTGCTTCCATTTATTATGTTCAATAATTATTCTTCATTTATTTCTCATTATTGATCATAAAGGGTTATCCTTGAGGCCCTTTAAACTATTGTTCCTTTATCGATCGTCCTCTATTGAGCACACTAGCTCAACCTAGAGGCCCATCCTTGGCCAGCTGGAGGTCCTGTCTCACAGCCATTCGGTTTGTGTTTCACCACTATCCCTTGCTCTTATTTCATTTTCCTAACTCACAATTAGCATATACTGCCTTACAACTAGTATTAAAATAAATTACATATTTTTAGAACCACAAAATCAAATATAATTGTAATTACCATTTTCAAGGTAAACAGTTTGGCTCCCACCCGTGGGGCTAAAAATAATAGTTATTGTTTAAGTACTGGTTTACCGAAAAACTGAAGGTATTCTTTACGATTTTTCTTGTTCAAGAATCTTTCATTTTAGGTCAAAAAATGTCCAACTCATTGAATGCACATTTGTATAATGGTCATGAGGATCACAGAGAGAAGTCTCTAGTTGTTCCAGGCACCGGTGTACCACTGCAGAACCTTGAGGGCGTACCACTGCCTATCCCCATTGATATAGTCTCACGCAACGCCTGGAATGTCGAGATACATTCCATACCGATGGAAGTATACGCCTAGAAAGCCAACATGAATTGCATAAAACTCTAGCTTAGGAGGAAAGGAAAGTTTGCCTTAATGTTATTTTTGAAATGATATAGGCACAACAAGTGGCAATTTGTCAGCTACAAAACCATCAGAAAACTCCAAGCACACCTCAACCAGAAGTGGCTCCTCGAGTCGAATAGGCATCAGAGAGGTCAAGCAACAATGGGTCAGCAGCCGACCTCGCTTTTATCAAGATGCTGGAGGACCTCACAAAAATGATTTAATCGGGCGAAGAGAAGATAGAAGCCAATGACAAAAAGGAGGAGATCTACAACTCGAGGGTTGATCAGATGTCGGGCACACCGCTGATTCTAAACGGAATAGATTCGAAGAAGTTTATGAAAAATCCATTCCTGTCGTGTGATGCTCCAAAGCACATCCCGAAGAAATGTAGAATGCCCGATCTCCCAAAGTACAACTAGACCTCAGACCCTTATGAGCACATCGCTGCTTACACTTGTGCTTTAAAGTGAACGACGTAAAGACGACGAGATTGAATCAGTCCTATTGAAAAAATTTGGGGAAACACTCTCCAAGGGGGCCATGATGTAGTATCACAACCTACCTCCAAATTCAATAGATTCATTTGCCATAGTGGCAGACTCTTTCATAAAGGCACATGCTGGTGCCATCAAGGTCGCTACAAGGAAATCATACGTCTTCAAAATCAAACATGTAAAAAAGAAGATGCTAAGGGAGTATGTATCTCTCTTTGAACTAGAGCAAATGGAGTTAACACCGATCTACGATGAATGGGCAGTGCAGGCCTTAACTTAAGGCTTAAATTAACTAAGCTCAATAGATTCGAAGTAGCTCAAGAAGAATTTGGTTGAGTATCCAACCGTAACTTGGGAAAATTTCCACAACCTGTATTATTCAAAGATCATGTTCAAGGACGAACAATTGGGATCCCCCTCAGGCTCATTGTATCCTAGCAGTCTCTTTGTAAAGGAATCAAGGTTCCCAGAAAGAGAACCGAGGCCGTGCAAGGAAAGGTACCAACCATAAACAAAAGATTAATAAATACCCCGAGGCACAATATACCTCGAAGTGACTGACAGATGGATCGAGGTTAGAAGTATCAAGGACTTGGGAGCAATGCCAGGTTTGATAGGCATGCCGACCCGGTAGAGGTACCCAATTTATCATAGTACAAGTTCAACATTGATGTTTAAGATATCATGTAAGCCATAGGTAAAATCAAAGATATCATATGGCCAAAACTCATACTATAAGATCCCTCGCAAAGGAACCCTAACCTACTGTGCGAATTCCACGGCACACACGGTCATAGGACCAAGGATTGCAGACAACTCTAAAAAGAAATAGCCTCGCTGTTCAACAAAGGGCAGCTCCTAGAGTTCCTTAGTGATCGAGCTAAAAATCAATTTCGGGAAAAGAGGCGAACAGGAAAAGAGAAAAGGAAGAACCACAACACATCGTCCATATGATTATGGGAGGAATCGACATCCTACAGGAACCCATTGTCAAGCGAATAAGAATATCCATCACCAGGGAAAAGCTAACTCGGAGTTACATACCCGATGACGCTCTCACATTCAGTGATGAGGACATCGAGACCCTATCTCAACCTTATAATGATGCATTGGTAATTTCTTTTCTTTTGAATAAATTTCAAATTAAATGTGAGCTATTGGATTCAGGTAGCTTGGCTAACATAATCAGGTCGAGGGTGGTGGAGCAGCTCGGACTTCTCGACCAGTTTGTGCCCGGCTCTTGAATCCTCAATAGATTCAACATTGTGAGCAATAAGACAAAAGGGGAAACCATCCTTCCGGTTAATGTGGCCGGCACAACCCAAGATACCAAGTTTCATGTCATCAAAAGTCTCCAACTAAGGAAGGAATAAAAATGGTATACGGGGAGCAGTATGCAGCTAAAGAGATGTTTGTGGTGCACGATGTGGCACCGGTATCGATGCTTTCTACATTGAAGGAGATAAAGGAAAAGCAAACATCCAAGTAGCGATCACAAACTACATTCTCACCCGCACCCCAATTATCTAATAAAGGACCATGCCGCGTCCTCGGAACGAGCGGTTGAAACATGTCGAGGTTCAATGCCATCACCTCTAAGATATAACCGTCTCCCTTTTAATTTATGTTGTATGCTAACCTATGTGCAAATGTTCGATTGAGATGAATCGAGACACCCTCCATCTTGAAGACCTTATATTTTAAAGCACGTGTTACTCTCTTTATCCCTAGATCGAATTTTATTCGCAAATGGGTTTTACTGACACGGTTTTTAACAAGGCAACATCTATGTGCTACCTAATGAGAACCCATCAAGTACTCAAGGCTTCTCTTTGATCAACCTCAAATACTAGAGGGAATTCCCCTGGAGATCACTCCTTCAATGAAATTGAAATATGCCAAAAATGTTCTCGACAGGAAAATACTGTGTCGGACAAAACGGTCGAATGAACTGTGTCCACATAGAATAATCAAACTCTCGATGGAGAAAACATGTACGCTCATATCAAAGGGGTATATTTTGTGATCAATTTTTTCATTAAAACATTTTAATACTCCGAATAAATTCGCTATTCTCACATATAAGGACTCCATAGCCGAAGAACACCGCAACACTCGAGGACTGTACACGCCGTATAAACAATCAATATTTTAATCCTCCATGAGGAAATAACGAATCTACAATCAAGCCACAAGAAAGAAATTTACAACCATAAATCCTCGAGCACTCAGGGACTGTCATCGATAGTTAGCTCATCGAGCCAGCTAAAATTCTCACCCATAAGACCTCCATGACACGACTTCGAGCATATCATACCTCCATGAGGCAATATCAAAATTATGAGACCTCTATGGGGAAATATCAAAACTCTTAGACCTCCATGAGGCATGCACGGAAAAATTAGATGAATTGATTTTTAGCTATCAAGATATTTCAAAAGCTTTTTTCTGAGACCCCGAGAGCAGAAGGACGCGACCAAGTGCTTAGCCTCGGGGCTCGTCGAAGTTTGACTCGAAGGAAGCAAAGTCCAAGGTCGGGGTAAAAGGGGAAGTCTCCTAGGCACTTGGCTACATCTGACATGTCTGCCCTATCGAGAGCCTACTGTGAGTTCTTGCGTCAAGTCGTCCTATCTTTGTACTCTTCCAATTAATACATATGTACTATACCGAGTCCCCTCGCCTATATAAGGGGGACTCGCCCTAACTTCTAAGGGACTGATGTTGCTCCACTTCTCCACAAATGCAATAATCTCTCTCTCTCTCTCTCTCTCTCTCTCTCTCTCTCTCTTTCTTCTAAGTTATCTGTCTTCATCGACCTCGAGGTCGCCTTAGAACTTTATCATTTCCTCGTTTGTTCTTCGTTATATTCACGAGATTGATAGTGTAGAACCTTATTTATCTATATATTTACTTGTTATCCCCTTCTCGACTACCCTTGATAAGCCCGAGATAGGCTCAAGGCTCAGCTACAAGATATCTACTGGCTGGCTTTGCGCCTGGGAAACATCCCCTTACTGGTTCGACTATTGCTTTGGTTAACTCGATCTTTATCAGTTTACTTCACGCTACAGCACTAACGCCCTTACAAACTAGCTCAGGAGTAGATTACATATTTTTAGAATCCCATTTAAAAATTTAATTATAGTTACCATTTTCACGGTAAATAGTTTGGTGCCCACCATGGGGCTAAAGCTAATAGTGATTATTTTCTTTCTAGTTTCGTCACTTGAACACACGATACGTTTCACACTTTTTCTTGCCCAAGATCTTTTGATTTCTGGTTAATGATTATCTTGATAAGGGGAATTTAGGATGATAACCCCAAAAATCGCAAAGAGAACAGTATGGTTGTTCTAACGGCTGGCGCGACACCGTAGGACCTTGACAATGCCTCTAGATCGGTTCGAGCGGATGCGGGTTTGCACGCCGCACAGCAGGGTAACAATGTCTCACACACTGATGGTAGCATGCAGCACGTTTACCAACAGGAAGCGCAAAAAATCCTAGCCCAGGTAGAACGGGATGTTAATCTTCGTATTATTTTTTAAATGTTACAAGAACACTATTTGGCTATCACTCAGCTACAGAGCCCCCCGGAGACTCTCAGCGCGGCAGCACTCAAAATATCTCCTTATACTGAGCCAGTACCCGAGGTATCAATAAACGACGAACCGACAACCTATCCTATAGCAGTAAGGATGCTGGAAGACCTTATCGTCAACAATCGTCCCCCGAAGATACGATCCCAGAATTCATTTCACGAAAGTCAAAATTTATGAAATTCCCTAGTAGTGACAGGACCTCAAGTCCTTACGGGCGCATCACCTCTTACGCATGCCTGTCCAGGAACAGCGACCTCTAAAATGGAGAACTCGGGCTCATCCCGATAAGGAGATTTGAAGAAACTCCCTTGGAAGAAACCGTGACACAATGCCACTATTCGGTACATGATCTCATTGACTCGCTCAACGTACTATCGCGGTCCGTGGAAGCCCACGTTGATGCCATCAAAGAAATGCAAAAAGGGATCAATGCCCCAAAGGCTGGAAGAAGAAGAAATATAGTGTCATGGGAAGCCACACCCCGCTCCCCGATAAGACAAATGAGAATGCTCCCGGCCTCGAATAGTTGGGAGGCAGAGGCCTTCGCCCAAACCCAAATAAAGCATGCCCGGTGACTCCATAGCAGTTCAAACAAATCCTGGTTGAATATCCGATCAAGGCTTGGTCGGTTGCTAGCAACCGACACCATACCCAAATCAGGGCCATAGACGATCGTTGAGGAACATCCTTGGGTTCAGCATATCTGGGTATATTCCTAGCAGAGGAGTTGACATTGAAAGAATGGAGCCATCATCCATACGGTACGAACAGAAGTGATGATTCGAGATACAACACGTCTCGCAACAACTAGGTAGTAGCCTGAGGACAACACCCTCGAGGAACCTCCAATAGTACTAGATTCAACAAGATAGAGCCGACAAGGAAACCTCGCCCGATAGAGCGCGACTTCAACGTTGCAATTCTAAGCATAGTGGTCACTATAAGTGAAGCCAGGAACTCCAGGTGGCTCGGATCTATTCAACCGAAACCCCTCTAGGGAAACCATGGCCCGCCATAGGAATCACGAGGCCCTCGGGGTCAAAAACCCACAAGGGAAGCAATTATACAATTCAACGAGGGTCACCATAATGTGTCGCTAAACAAGCAATTTCGGATCCAACTCTACAGACGAAAGGAGTTCGGACAATCAATAATGTAAGCCCTGTAATGAGGCAATGCCGAATCTACAATCAAGCCACAAGCAAGAAATTCACAACCATAAATCCTCAAGCCCTCAGGGACTGTCATCGATAGTTAGCTCATCGAGCTAGCTAAAACTCTCACCCATAAGACCTCCATGACGCGACTTCGAGCTTATCAAAACTCCACGAGGCAATATCAAAATAATAAGACCTCCATGAGGAAATATCAAAATTATAAGACCTCCATGAGGCATGCTCAAAGATTGAGTGCGGCAAAATCAGAAGATTTAATTTTTATCTATCAAGACATTTCAAAAGCTTTTTTCTGAGACCCCGAGGGCGGGAGGCCGCGACCGAGTGCATAGCCTTGGGGCTTGTCAAAGTTCGACTCGAAGGAAGGAAAGTCTAAGGTCGGGGTAAAAGGGGAAGTCTCTTAGGCACATGGCTACACCTGAAATGTCCGGCCTATCCAGAGCCTACTATGAGTTCTTGCGTCAAGCCGTCCCATTGTTGTACTCTTGCAATTAATACATATGTACTATACCGAGTCCCCTCGCCTATATAAGGGGGACTCACCCTACCTTGTAAGGGACTGATGTTGCTCCACTACTCTACAAATGCAATAATCTCTCTCTATCTCTCTACATATATCTCTCTATCACTCTCTCTTTCTTCTAAGTTATTTGTCTTCATCGACCTCGATGTCACCCTAGAACTTTGTCATTTCCTCGTTTGTTCTTCGTTATTTTGATCAAGATTGATAGTATAGAGCTTTATTTATCTATATCTTTACTTGTTATCCCGTTTCCGATTACCTTTGATAAGCCTGAGATGGCTCGAGGCTCGGCTCTGAGGTATCTACTGGCTGGCTTTGCGCCCGAGAAACATACCCTTACTGGTTCGATTAATGCTTTGGTTAACTCGATCTCCATCATTTTACTTCATGGTTTATCACTAACCACCCTCACAAAATACCTCGGGAATATATCACATATTTTTAGAATCCCATTTAAAAATTTAATTATCGTTACCATTTTCACAATAAATAGTTTGGCTCTCACCATGGGTCTAAAAATAATAGTGATTATTTTCTTAATAGTTTCGTCACCTGAATGCACGATACCTTTCACACTTTTTCTTGCCCAATATCTTTTGATTTCAGTTTAATGATCAACTAGATAAGGGGAATCGGGAATGGTAACCCCAAAAATCGCGAAGAGAAAAATATGGCCGTTCTAACCGCTGGTGCAACATCGTAGGACCTTGTCAATGCATCTAGATCGGTTTGAGCTTACACGGATTTTCACACCGCACAGCAGGGTAACTAAGTCTCATGCACCTATGGCGGCACGCAGCACGTTGACCAACAGGAAGCCCAAAAAATCCCAGCCCGGGTTGAATGGGAAGTTAATCTTCGTATTATTTTTGAAATGTTGCAAGAACAGTATTTGGCTATCACTCAGCTATAGAGCTGCCCGGAGACTCTCAGTGCGGCATTACTCAAAATATCTCCACATATCAATCCAATACCAGAGATATCGTTCAACGACGAACCGACTACCTATCCTACAACATTAAGGATGCTGAAAGATCTTATCGTAAGGATCAAATTATGCTTGCAGAAACTATTACAGCAATCGTCCCTCGAAGATACGGTCCCAGAATTCATTTCACAAAAGTCAAAAATGATGAAATTCCCTAGGAGTGATAGGACCTCAAGTCCTTACGGGCGCATCACCACTTACGCATGCCCATCCGGGGACATCGACCTCCAAAATGGATAACTCGGGCCCATCCCGATAAGGAGATTTGGAGATTTCACAAAACTTAATAACTTTTTATACGGTTCTAATATATCACAATAAACACCAAAAAAGTAAAAGACAAGACTATATTTCATTTGCTAAACGTCAAAACTCAAAACAAACTATTCAAGAGAACGCACACGATGCTTATAGGATATCTAACACATTATCTTCATCAAACACAATTGAATCAACTTGTGAAAAGGTTGTCTTAACATCTGCACTTTCTTCTACATGAACAATTCGTATATAATATTAATTAGTCAATTATTAAGAATAATTAACTTTTTAAAACTAATTAACATTTTAAGACTTTAATCTTTTAATATGATGAGCTTAATAATCTTTATGCTTGGGGTACTCTTCTCGTTATTTTTTTGTGTCACTTTTTTTATATTTTATATATTTTACATACATTTTCTTAGGCCCATGGGCCGGCCCAGCCCAGCCTTAGTCAAGCCTCACAGGCCACGGGCTTACTCGGGCCGGGTTTAAAACTCTCGTTTTTAAATAGGCTCCAAAAATTCTAGCCCAGCCCTACTAAATCACGTATTGGGCTGGGCTGGGCTGGCCCAACGGTCCAAGCCCATATTAAGGGCTCTAAACCAAATCGTTCTCCCTGCGCAGCCCGCCCGAGATCAGGCTGATACATCGAGCGGATAGGGCGCATATACTTTATACAGACAACGACGAATACATCGCCTGGGGCGCGACTCTGACCTTGCTCCGCCAAAGGTGTAAAACCCCATGACAAACATAGGACTAAAGCATATATCTAAGAGTGACAAGAGGAGATCTCTCACCTTATGCCCATGGCTGACATTACCCTCGAATGATTTCAAAAGGTAAGGATAATCACATCTTCAGTCAGGCTTAGCCGAACGAGGAAGACGATTGCAGAGGAGCTTGCTCCACGAAACGCCAGCTCCTTCTATCATTTCCTTTATTTTCTTATTGCTAATTTGTATGCCGATAGCCAGCTGAGGAATTCGGTAGCTCTGGATCCTGCTCGAGGATCTACGGCCACCACGGGGCCCACTAGCCATTCTTTCCTCGATCGGGTTTCTTACATGAAGTAGGTTCTAGCAACAAAATTATTAGCAGGACTGCACATCACAGGGGAGGGGCCCCGACGAGATCGCAATCCTTTCTCCTAAAAATTTCCAATATGGAATCATACAAGCATATCAAATAATCAGGGGAGTAACAACAGTGTGGACCAAACTCACAGCAATAGGACAACATGTATTTATAGCTTATATTTTCAACAAGCAATAAAGAATATCTTTTAATCATTCCATGCGACGAAAAAGACTATTTCGGCTTATCCTCAGCAAAAACCTCTCCGCCAGATGTATCTCGAGATACCCGGAGACTTAAAAAATTCGGTATCCGGATGACCCAGGGTCGAAATGACGGGCTCATCAAGCCCTTATAGTTCAAATCTGAGCTCACGTGAAGAATTCTTCACGCTTAAACAACTCAATGACTCGGAGAATGCCACCAATCTCCACGTACTGGACAATCCGAAATTGTAAGAGCCTAATGGGCAGCCTCGGCACAACCAGATCTATTCTCCATACACTGTAAGACCTTAATAGGCATGGCAAACTGTAAGACCTCAACATGCATGAAAACTCCTGCAGTTTAGGCTATACGTCACATTTGTAAGTAATCCCTAAAGGGCATACCCTCGGTGTAGATGCCTAAAATTGCTTCTCGGGATCAAAAATGTTCCCGGCCAAACGCACATGACTTCGATCAAAACAGCTACTCCAGCACACAAATGCGACTCGGCGACGCCCGACTGTCGTTAAACAATCCTCCGAATCTACTTCAAAAGGAACTGGTTAACAATAGGCTTCCCTCAACAGGCAAAGAAATGATACCCAACCACGTCGGCTACAATATTGCAAGAGTGTCGATCTAATCGACCTAAGCTATGAACCTTAAGAGGTGCTCAAAAAATCGCCGGCTACGACTTGAAATCAAGGTTCTTTCAGAACCGACGATGTCAGGCAAAAATACTCAATGAGACCTTAACGACAGGAAAAAAAGCCTACAAAAAGACTATAGCCTCATATAAATATATCTCTACAACCAAACAGCGTAAGTGCCATTGTCACCGACTAAGCAAGCCTCTGGGCCTCGCCTCGAAAGGTCTCTACGACCATACAACATAAGAGCCATTGTCGCCAACTTAAAAATTGACAACTTGAGGATTAAAGCGATCTCGAATCGTGACCCAGTTCGAAAGCCGGATCCAAAATAGTTAACTAAGAAAAGCCTCCGAACCTCATATTAAAAGGTCTCAGTGACCAAGCAATAGAAAGGCCACCATCACTGGCCGAGAGCTCAAATGAGATTTGAGGGTCAATTATAGCTCTTGATGAAACGTGACTCAGAGACTGGACCCAAAAGTCATAATACTACCAAGAACGTGACATCGATACCACTATCGCCAACCAGAATCTCCAAAAAGATTAAAGGATCAATTACAGCTCGAATTGCAACGCGAATCGTAGTCTGGACTCGTAAAATTGCCAAACGCCCAAAGGAAAAAAGTGAGAATCATTATCACCAGCCCAAACGGGCTCAAGAGTAAGTTAATCTCGAGTAGAATCCCGACTCAGAGACTAAACCCGAGGACAATTCAACCATAATACACCTAAAGGCACATCCTAAACAACGCTATCGACGGTCAAGAAAAATCTCCAGGCCGCGCACCCGCAAAATATCTTTGGCCCAGGAGCGGAAAGGGACATCGCCCTCTGCCAGTGCAGTTGAGAAAGCGGTAGAAGTTCAATCGAAGCTCGAGTCGTAACACAACTCGGGGACTAGTTCCGAAACTAGTCTATAGGCACACCCTGTGCGAGCCGAAAACAAAGTTACAAAATGGTGGAACCTGTATTTTGCGCCAAAAGGGATACAGCTCATCAAGATCGCTCTCCGAAACATCCACAAGGAGTGACTGAGCGTCACCCTCATCCACCCTCCTTTGATCTAATTTCTTCGAGAGAATGAAGTCTCTCGCTCCAATATCCTCGAATACCTCTCTTCGAGATCGGCAACAAACTTATTCCTTGATCCTCTTCTCGCGATCAAGGGCTCACCTCAACTCATATTGAGCGTTAGCAGCTTCCTTTATGCAAATCTCCATATCGCTATCAACCCTGGTTCAGCTTAATGCCGCTTCCGCCCGGGCATCAATTATCTCGACCCTGATATTCGAGAGGTCAGACTCAAGTCCCTCGATCATATACACTAGAACTTTGGCATTACCACAGGTCAAGTTGAGTTGTACCTCGAAGGCAGGGATCCTAGCCGAGGTGCTCATCTCCTCCAAAGCCTGAGCCTGCACTTGAGCTCTTAGCTCCTTACAAGCGGCCATAACGAGGTTCACGTCGCATTTAAGGTGCTCCAAGGCCTCTGCCGTTTTCTGTAACTGATACGACAAGAATAAATTAGCCTTGAAATTAGAAAGAAGAGAAACACGCAATATGGGAAGTTACCTGCTCCATCAAATAGCTCTCACATTTTTAGCTCCGATACGCCTCATATCGCAAATACTGCAGCTCAACTTCCTTTCGCTTGCAAAGAAGCCTGAGGGATTCTCGCTCATCCATAATCCTCCGAAACTTGGCCTTTTGACGAAACAACTCAAACTTAAGCCTATCACAGGCCTGCGCAAGAAAGATTCAATGAGAGGAGGAAGATGTAGGATACCAGAAAATTGTGCACAAACTCACCATAAAGTGAAGACGGCGGATTTCATCCAGATCAGAACATGCTTATGTTAGTCCTGCCCCTGCGACCCCAGAAGAACCGGCCCCGAGTATAACGTGCTAGCTCAAAGGAGCCATTTTTCGTAAAATAGGCGCTCGAAGAACAGCAGACTCGGCCTCGCCCCAAGAAATCGCTCGATATCTACAAGCAGCAAATCTAGTGCAAATGAGATGGGAAAATGTTACCTCGGGCACATGCCAGTAAGAGAAAAGCAATATGCGCACGTACTTTAATGGTCCACTCCCCACCTGATGCGAGACATAGCTCGCCACCTGCGTTCGTCACAAGGCGAATGGGTCACCAACCTTTGAACCCAACCGGGCAGATCATGGACTTGGCCTGGCATCATCGAAGTTGCTGCAGCAAGGGGAATAGCATTTTTATTTGGCCGATTTTTGCCATGAACAAAATCTGAAAGAGTAACAAAGAGCCTCACTTATGTGCATGATTCCACCCTTCGAGGGCTGGCAGAAACTCCATAGGGATAACATCGATCTTCCAGACTCGGACAAACCAACTGGCCCACTCTCGCTCTCCTCCCTCCTCATCATCAACAATTAAGGGCATGGGTGAACGACCCCTCAAGGTTAAAAGGCCTCGATGATGAAAAGGCTGATATAGCCTGATGAGATGATCAAGCGTGATCTCGAGCCTGACTTTCTCCGTAAAGAATCTCATCATCAGCATCGTTCGCCAAAATGACGGACGAATCTGTGCCAGAGTAACCCGACACTTCAAACAAAAGTCTAGCACAACCCTATTTGGGGGGCCAAATGCAAAAGGGTATAGGTACACACTCAAGAACCCATCAGCAGAGTCTGCAATGCCTTCACCTGGGGTTAACACCCGTGGTGTCGCCCCTTGCTCCACCCGCAGTATGGTCTCGCCATCTCCAGGTGTCCCTCTCTCAACAAGGATGCCGTCCCCAGAGCAAAATCCTTTGACTCTCCAACACCGGGAACAACATTTTCTGCCCTTTGCCATATCGGTTCCGAGGTGGTCGCCATGACTATGGCAGAACTGACAAAAAAAAGCAAAGGCGAGCACCACCCACGCTTTTCACATATTAAGAGATAGGGAGCACTACGCCGAGATAGAAGAACAGCTACCCAAAAATAATGAAATCTTGTAAAAAGGCCGAAGGCACCCCACTTATATGCAAGAGGCAACGGCGAGTCACCTACTCGAGGTAAGCTCCAGGAAGCCAACGGCCTTGATACAAATCAACAGGTTAATAACCCGACCTGAGGCATATCCTTCAACAGACGACAAGACACGAGGGACCACACATATTAACCTCATGCTCAACCTAGAATTTCGCATCGGGAGCCCCTCGCACCAAGAAATAGGGCCACGACGAGCTCCAAAATATCGTTATTAGACGCAGCGCAAGAGCCTGAACTAGCGATCCCCTCTCTAGAGGAATAAATCCTTGAAGTCCCGATCGCCAAAATCTCCACGAAGCCCCAAAGAAGTGTCCGAAACATAGGAAAACTTCTCAAACAGAAGCCAACCTTATACTTTCTAAAAATGTTATCTATGTCGAAATCAACAAGGCCTCCCGGGGCACCCGAGGATGAACTTCATTCGGGGTAGCGTCTCCGAAGGTCCCAAAATTCTACACGTGATCTCCAAGTGAATTAGCAGCCATCAATATTTTGACCTTATCTGGTAGGTCCTCAATCAGTCCGAATTACAACAAAGAGGTCGGGGAAGAGCCTTGTCAATAAGCTGGAGATTGGTACAAGATATCATGGCAGACTACAACGGCCCATAAACAAAAGAAGGCATTCAAAAAACCCGAAGGTCACAAGAGCATACAAAAGTCAAAAGAGTAGCGGAAGTAAGCAAAATAAATTCTCATTTATGAAGTATTCGAGTACAATAGCACATGAGGGGTCACGACATTCGATTACAAAGCCCCCAGAGGGTCATTACATACAAAGTACAAAGGCCTACAAAAATCTACATATAAAGCATAGGAATGGGAGGATGTACATATTATGAAACTCGGGCGCCTGATCCGCCCTCGAGAGTCCATCTCCGGTATCAACATTCTCGGTTGGCACACCCTCGAGCACGTATCCTCGAGGGTGACTCCTTCGACCTCCACCTCCCATAGGTTCCCAGCTCAGTCCCCTGAGGGATCTCCGCGGGGGAAGATGAAGGAGAGGGAAAGAAGGGGATGCAGAGGAGGCAGAGAAAAGAGACATGGTCCGCCGAAGCAAAAGCTTGAAGATTTGGCGGGCCCCTGCCTCAACGGCCGGCGGTGCCACTTTATCCCATGGGAAAGAAAGAGCCCTAAGGTTAAAGTGCCACACCAGGCCTACTTAGAAGAGTGAGCAGCGGTGCAAAATCTGAACGGCCGTCTACGCAAAGGTAAAACTAACACTCAATCCATCACCATCTCGGGCCAACACTAGTAGCAGTGGCCAACATACCGACCACCGCAGCAATATAGGAACAATATGTTTATGTTCAACGAAGGGAGGCCCCAGTAGAAGGCTACAACACAGTTTGAAGGAGCTCCTCGAAATAGACTTGAGATAGAAAGCTTCCATCGTGATGATCAAAGGTAAAAGAAGATGATGAGAAGGAAGAGACAAGTATGCCGACGGAAGCCTTGAGATGGGAAACACAATATCCAAATGCACTCATTTATAAGGGAAAAAATGACACGGTCATCAAGGCTCTGGAAAAGGGAAACGTGAAGACTCTATGTACGTGGTAAAATTAGAAGACTTGATTTTTAGCTATCAAGATGTTTCAAAAGCTTTTTCCTGAGAACCCAAGGGCGGGAGGCCATGACCGAGTGCTTAGCCTCGGGACTCGTCAAAGTCCGACTCAAAGGAAGCAAGGTCCGAGGTCGGGGTAAAAGGGAAAGTCTCCTAGGCAAATGGCTGCACCTGACAAGTTCGGCCTATCCAGAGCCTACTGTGAGGTCTAGCATCAAGCCGTCCCATCTTTGTACTCTTGCAATTAATACATATGTACTATACCAAGTGTTGATACGCAATTTTCCCTAAATATGTTTAATATGCAAAATACTTTCAAAATAGCCATTTTGGTAATTCATTTATTGGACTCTCATATTTATACTAAAATATAGCTAAGATAATTTTTTCATATTTTTGCAAATTTATTTAGTATCTTTAAGGCTAAATTGCATATAATTACAATATTAGCCTCTTTTTGATTTAATTACGTTTATGTCTTTAAAAATTAGGCCCAATATTTTAGTTTGATAATTATGTATTATTAATCCTTTTAGTACCTTTAATTTATTTCCAAAAATTATTTTACTATTTTTTTAAAATTAAATAAGGGAAATGTGGCTATTTAAAATATAGCCCTACTGTGTTTCAATTGTGGCATGAACTGAACCCCAATCTTAAATCCAATTACCCTGACCCAATCCCCATCTAAATCGACCCAAACCCAACCCTGTTAAACCTCCCCACACATCTGATCAATCTAGGACGTTGATCAAAATGATCAACGGCCACCAAAAACCCCTTTCCTTTTTTAATTCAAACGACCCCTAACCCTAACCTAATTTCACACCCCCGGCCGCCTCTGAATCCCTTTCTCTCTCAATTCACTCTCAACCCCATCTCAAACCCTAGCCTCCACCCTCAGCCACCACCCCAAAATCTCCTAAATAACTGCCTTCCAAAGCCATTGGAGGCCTATATCTATCTCATGTGGCTTCTACATGCCCGATTATCATGGTTTCATGGAGAGATCCTGGAAAAGTCTGGTCCAGACCCTGGTTAATTTCAGTTCTATGGCTGTCTCCTGTCATCTTTGACTTTGCTTCGGCCAACCATGGCTATTCAAGCAAGATTCTTGACTTCTCCTGCTTAGATCGATGATTTTTCCAAGCCTTTCTCACCATCTAGGGTTCTTCTGAAACCCTAACCTTTGAGGTTCTTCCGATTTATTTTAGAATGTGCTTTAGATCTATGTTTACTCTAAAATTCTAAACATTTTCTCAAGGTTTCTTTCAAAACCCCTTTACCTTTTCTGATTTAGGGTTTTGTTAAGTTATTTTGAAGCTTTCTCTGAATTTTTTTGACATGTTCTACTATGTTTCCTTATGTCATTCTTCTACTTGAGTTTGCATGTTAAGGTCGTTGATCTTTTGAGATTTTTGAATCTATTTTGTTAGAATTTGTCTCATTTTTCTTTGTGTTTCATCTCTAGAATCGATCGGTGTTAAAAACCCCTAAAAATTTGGGTTCATTTCGAGTTCTAAGATTATTTGCTGTGTGATGTATTTGTTCATCATATCTGAGTTTGATTGGTTTTAAAAACCTAATTTCTTTAGACCTATTCGAGCTGCTGAAAACTGCTTCATTTGTTTGAAGTTGCTCGATTGGATTCAAAGTCCCTTTGTTTCGACTTCTATTTCTCTATGTGATTTGGTTTCCTACAGTTATTGAAACTATACTATATTTTTCAGAAATCTCTTTTTAATTGACCTTTTGCATGGCTTCTAATACTCTCTCCTTTCTCTATTACTAAGTTGGTGAAATTGACCTATGTGACTGTCATGTTTCAATATTTCACTATCTACTGACTTTGTGATTATTCCCTTTGTCATAAGTTCAACCTCGCATGCCTAATGTTTATGCACTCTTTTATATGCAAAATGACCTTCAATGGTGGACTGATTTCAAACAACTCCTTGTGTAATTCTGATTGCATTCGTGTGTTAAGTAATTGATTCTTTCCTTGTTTTACTGATTTCCCTATTTCCTGGATTGATTTGAAAACTTCCCTTTAGACTTTCGATTCTCTTGTCTTTAACTTGGTTTATATGTTTATTCATGGGAGCCCATATTATTCTCTCCAAATCAGTAATTTCGAATCCCTGACTCCTTGATTTACTATGTGCTGATTGTCTCCACATTCTGTAAATTTATTGTGTTTCTTACCTTATTTGGTTCACCAAGTATTTCAAAGATTCTTCATTAGTTATTCCCTTAATTAAACCTCTATGTACTAACCCCTAGTTGTCTATTCTGCACATGATGCTCTGCTTGATTTCATTACTTAAATGTTTTCTGCCCATTACCGTTTAATTTTAACTCCTTAATTAAAGGAAGTCTTTGATATTCATTTGATTTTTAATTAGTGCATAGTTTCATACCAAATGCTAAACTATTATTCGTGCCTTATTTTCTACTTGTTTCCAAACAATAAATGCCTTGCTCTTTCATTAGAACACACACGAACACTCTGAGTTATAAAATCAGTTACACTCAAAACTTTCTCTCCCGCTTTTATACTTCAATTGTAACCTATTTAGATGGATAAAAACCAAGGCTATTGTCACGACCCGGATTTCCCACCATCGGGATCGTGATGGCGCCTACTCGTGGTAGCTAGGCAAGCCAACTATTTATCTTTTCATCATTAAACAATTATCTTAACAGTTTATAGCATCAATATAAAACATTAATTCTAATGAGAACAATGGCGGAAGTCTATCTGATAAATACGAATCAAAATGCGGAACAGTTAAATATATCCTCTACCCAAGATTTGGTCTCACATTACTCACGAACTTTTAAGAATAAACTAAATACAATGGTCTAAAAGAAATATAACAGTTGTTTGTCTCGAAACAATGAGGCAACAGTCAAATAAGAAAAAACATAAAGAAGAGACGTCGGGCCTATGAAAGCCTGCAAGGCTACCTCATTCTCGTGATAAATCAGTATTGCGGCGCGCAACCCGACCCTCATAAATCATTGTTGCGGCGCCCAACCCGATCCTCAATATCATTGTTGCGGCGTGCAACCCGCTCCTTAATGTCATTCTTGCGGCGCACAACCCGCTCCTCAATGTCATTTAACAGTCGGATTCCCCAAACAACAGTCACAATTAAGGGGCATAAAAATAAGCAAATATTTGGCAAAAATCCCAGCAAGGGAAAGAATCCAACAAGTTCAACCAAACGTCCCGGCAAGGGAATAATCAACAAACAATTTCTTTTCTTACTTTTCTTATCTTATAATTCACTCCATCATATTTGAGCCAACGCTCCAAATAAATCAAGTCATTTCATATACTTTCAATATTCGTATCAAGCCAATTCTCCCAGGAATTAAATAATCATCTTTACCATTCACATGTTATTCACAACATATAGAAATTCTCCAACAAACACGGAGTTCACAACCAAGTCATGGTAACCACATTATAAGGACTCACGGTCATGCTAGACACCGATTTATAGATACTCGTCACCATGCCCATACATCGTACTCTATTACATAGCAATTCGCAACAAGACTCAACTCCTATTCCCTCAAGCTAAGATTAAACCAAATACTTACCTCAAAGCCTTGAAATCCACTTAATCCTCAACTATAGCTTTACCTCGCGGTTCCACCTCCAATTTGCTCGAATCTATTCATAAATTGTTCAATTACATTAATAAACACTATATGAGTCAAGTTGAATGCATAAAAATGATTTTCCCAAGTTTTTCCCAAAAATTCCAAAAATGTCCCCGGGCCAACGTGGTCAAAACCCGAGGTTCGGACCAAAATCCGATTACCCAATCCCCCACGAACTCAAATATGTAATTTGTTTTAAAATCGGACCTCAAATCAAGGTCCAACTCCCCAATTTATAGAAAACCAAGGTTCTACCCAAAAACCCCAATTTCACCCATGAAAATCCTTGATTTCAAGTGGAAAACATATTTAATGATGTTAAAGATTGAAAGAATCGAGTAAAAATCAACTTACAAGTGATTTGAAATGAAGTTTGGTCTTGAAAAATCGCCTATGTGTTTGGGTTTTGAAAGAATAGTGAAAAGTGATAAAACTTCGACTAAGTATAAAAGTTGCTGAGCTGCGGATATGGGAATTGCGAACTTTGGTTCGCAATTGCGAACCAAATAGGGCTGGGAATTGCAACATTTCAGTTCGCATTTGCGAACACTGGGCCTAAGTGCAGACTTCGCATTTGTGAAGTATCGATCGCATTTGCGATCTTGGCAGTCTCGCATTTGCGGGCACTGTGATCGTATTTGCGACCAGTGCCTGGAATTCCCTTACTCGCATTTGCGAGCAATTTATTCGCATTTGCGATCCCAAGAGAAATCCCCAGACTTCGCATTTGCGATTGGGGAGTTCGCATTTACGAGTCTCGCATTTGCAAGAAATCCTTCGCAAATGCGAAGATATCAGACCTGACCTGCAACTATTTTCCAAAGTTCAAAAATGCAACTCGACACCTATCCAAAACTCACCCGAGCCCTCGGGGCTCCAAACCAAACATACACACAACCTCAAAAACATCCAACGGACTTACTCGTGCGATCAAATCGCCAAAATAACATCATTTACATAGAATCAAGCCTCAAAACACATGATTTTTCTTCTAAACTTCATGAACTTTCAAACTTGGAATTTATAGTCCGAAACACGTCGAACGACGTCCGATTTCGACCAAACTTCACAGAAAGCGCTTAAACAATATATAAGACTTGTACCGGGCATCAAAACCAAAATACGAGCCCGATACCATAGTCTTTTAATCAATTTTCATTTTTATTTTCCTTAACAATTTCAGAAAAACAATTTAACATAAAATTTTTTTACTCGGGTTCTAGACCTCGGATTTCGACTCCGGGCACAAGCCCGAGTCCCATATTTTTCTACGAACCCTCCGAGACCGTCAAATCACGTGACCGGGTCCGTTTACCAAAAATGTTGACCGAAGTCAAATTTAATCATATTAATCTCAAAATTCTTCAAAGTTTTCACAGATTTCACATATTTCAACATAAAAGCTTTCCGGCTACTCGCCCGGATTGCGCACGCAAATTGAGGCAAGTAAAAATGAGGTTTTCAAGGCCTCGAAAGCACGGAACGAATGAGGAAACAGGTGATGACCCTTTGGGTCGTCATATCTTCCACCTCTAAAATAATCGTTCCTCCTCGAACGGACAAAAGAAAGAAGTACCTGAGTCGGGGAACAGATGTAGATAACGGCCCAGCATATTAGACTCGGACTACCAGGTCGAGGCCTCAGGGGGCTGACCTCCCCACTGAACACGAACAGAGGGAAAACTCCTAGATCTCAACTGACGAACGTGCCGATCTAGAATAGCTACCGGCTCCTCCTCATAAGATAAGTCCTTGTCCAACTGGACAGTGCTGAAGTCTAACACATGTGTAGGATTGTCGTGATACCTCCGAAGCATAGACACATAAAAAACTGGATGCACAGCTGACAAGTTAGGTGGCAATGCAAGTCTATAAGCCACCTCTCCCATTCGATCAAGAATCTCAAACGAACCAATGTACCTAGGGCTAAGCTTGCCCTTATTTCCAAACCTCATCACGCCCTTCATAGGCGACACTCGGAGCAATAGCTGCTCACCAACCATAAAATCTACATCTTAGACCTTACGGTCTGCATAACTTTTTTGCCTAGACTAAGCTGAATGCTGCCTCTCCTGAATGATCATTGACCTTATCTAAGGCCTCCTGAACTAAGTCTGTACCCAACAACCGAGCCTCTCTCGGCTCAAACCATCCGACTGGAGACCGACATCGCCTACCATACAACGCCTCATATGGAGCCATCTGAATGTTGGACTGGTAGTTGTTGTTGTAGGCGAACTCTGCTAAAGGCAAAAATTGGTCCCACGAGCCTCAAAAGTCGATGACACAAGCTCGGAGCATATCCTCAAAAATTTGAATAGTCCATTCGGACTGACTATCCGTCTGAGGATGGAATGCTGTGCTCAACTAAACCTGGGTGCCTAACTCTTGCTTAACCGCTCTCCAGAAGCACGAGGTAAACTGCGTACCCCTATCTGAAATGATGGATAATGGTACACCATGAAGGCAAACAATCTCCCGGATATAAATCTCCGCTAACCTCTCTGATGAATAGGAGACAGCTACAGGAATGAAGCGTGCTGACTTGGTCAGCCTATCAACAATGACCCAAATGGCATCAAACTTCTTCCGGGTCAACGGAAGTCCAGTAATGAAATCCATGGTAATCATCTCCCACTTCCACTCGAGATGCTCAATCCTCTGAAACAAGCCACCGGGTCTTTGATGCTCATACTTGGCCTGCTGACAGTTCAAACACCGAGCCACACACGCAACAATATCCTTCTTCATCCTACGCCACAAATAATGTTGCCGCAAGTCCTGATACATCTTCGCAGCGCCCGGGTGAATAGAATATCAAGAACTACGGGCCTCCGCTAAGATCAATTCTCGAATCCCATCAACATTGGGCACACAAACTCGCCCCTGCAATCTCAAAACACCATCATCACCCAAGGTCACTTTCGTGGCACCTCTACGCTGCACCGTGTCTCTCAGGACACACAAATAGGGATCATCAAACTGCCGATCATGGATACACTCCAATAGAGAAGAACGAGCAACTATGCAAGTCAATACTCTGCTAGGCTCAGAAATATCTAATCTCACAAATCGATTGGCCAAGGCCTGAATATCTAAAGCAAGCGGTCTCTGGCAGACAAGACTACCCATGCTGGCGGACTTCCTACTCAATGCATCGGCCACCACATTGGCCATACACAGGTGATATAAGATAGTAACATCATAATCTTTCAACAACTCCAGCCACCTCCTCCGCCTCATATTCAACTCCTTCTGCTTGAACAGGTATTGAAGGCTCTTGTGATCCGTGTACACCTCACACGTCACACCATATAGATAATGCGTCCAAATCTTAAAAGCATGAACAACCGTTGGCAACTCTAGGTCATGAATCGGATAATTCTTCTCATGGATATTCAACTGTCTTGAAGCATAGGCAATAACTTTGCCATCCTACATCAATACTGCTCCAAGCCAAATACGGGAAGCATCACGATAGACTGTGTAAGGCCCTGAACCCGTGGGCAAAACCAACACCGGTGCCGTAGTCAGGGCTGACTTGAGCTTCTGAAAGCTCGCCTCACACTCATCTGACCATCTGAACTGGGCACCCTTCTGGGTCAATCTGGTCATCAGGGCTACAATAGATGAAAATCCCTCCACAAACCGACGGTAATAACCGGCTAACCCTAAGAAACTCCATATCTCGATTACTGATGTTGGTCGAGGCCAATTCTTGACTGCCTCAATCTTCTTTGGGTCTACTTGAATGCGCTCTACTGATACAATATGACCCAGAAATGCAGTCGAACTCAACCAGAACTCGCACTTCGAAAATGTAGCATATAACTGACTATCCTTCAGAATCAGGAGAACCACTCTAAGGTGTTGCTCGTTCTCTTCCCGACTGTGGGAGTACACCAGAATATCATCTATAAAGACTATCAAGAACAAGTCTAGATAAGGCCTGAACACTCGGTTCATCAACTCCATAAATGTTGTTGGGGTATTGGTCAACCCAAATGACATGACTAAAAACTCGTAGTGCCCATACCGCGTGCGGAATGTTGTCTTAGGGACATCAGACGCCCTAATCCTCAATTGATGGTAGCCAGATCTCAAGTCTATCTTTGAGAACACCCTTGCTCCCTGAAGCTGGTCAAACAAATCATCAATCCTCAGCAGTGGATACTTGTTCTTTACCGTCACCTTGTTCAACTGCCGGTAATCAATACACATTTGCATCGAACCATCCTTCTTCTTCACAAATAACACCGGCGCACCCCAAGGAGAAACACTAGGCCTAATAAAACCCTTCTCTAGTAAATCCTGCAGCTGGTCCTTTAACTCTATCAATTCTGGCAGGGCCATGCGATACGGCGGGATAGAAATGGGTTGCGTGCCCGGAGCCAGATTAATACAGAAACCAATATCCCTGTCCGGCAGCATACCCGGCAGGTCTGAATGGAAAACCTCGGGGAATTCCCGAACAATAGAAATAGAGTCAATAGAAGGAACCTCGGCGCTGGAGTCGCGAACATACGCCAGATAAGATAAACACCCCTTCTCGACCATGCATCGAGACATAACATATGAAATAACACTACGGGTGGCATGACCGGGGGTCCCTTTCCACTCTAGTCGGGGCAATTCTGGCAAGGCCAAGGTCACAGTCTTGGCGTGACAATCCAAGATAGCATTATATGGGGACAACCAATCCATCCCTAAAATAATCTCGAAATCCACCATATCTAAAATCAATAAATCAACACGGGTCTTAAGACCCTCAAACACAACCACACAGGAATGATGCACCCGGTTGACTACTATAGAGTCACCCACCGATGTAGATACATAAACAGAACTGTCTAAAGCATAACTAGGCATAGCTAGGCAGCGTGCAAAATAGGATGACACATATGAATATGTAGACCCAGGGTCAAATAGCACTGACGCATCTCTATCACAAACCAGAATAGTACCTGTAATAACAACATCTGACGACTCAACCTCTGGTATGGTTGGCAAGACATAGAACCGAGGCTCAGCCCCACCTCCCTGAACCATGTCTATGGGATGATCGGCTACCGGCTGGCCCCTACCTCTGGCAGCCCGACCTCCACCTCTACTGTCTCGACATCCACCTCTATGATCCATACCCCTGCCCTGGCTGGTTGGGCAGGATATGGGTCACCTGGTGCTTGAATCATGGGGCGAGGAGCCTGCTGCTGCGACTGTGTACCCCTCAACCTCGGGCAATCTCTCCTGATGTGACCATCCTCACCACACTCATAATATCCCTTCGTACGATGAGACTGGCCCTCACGACCTGAAAGACCTCCATAAAAACTCTGAAGAGGTTGGGCACTGATGGGAGCTGGCGGTGCACTAAGTGTCTGCTGATCGGAATACTGCCCACGAAAACCACGATCACCTGAAACACCCTGCGAAGCCTGGAGGGCTGACTGAAAGGGCCTGGAAGGCTGACTCCTATCATAAGAATCCCTGCCTCCAAATGAGGCACCACCGAATCGACCTGAGTGATGGGGCCTCTTGTCTGCCCTATAACCACTCCCCTGTGGCAGAACCATCTTGATCCTTCGGGCCACATTGGCCGCCTCCTGAAAAGTAATGTCACTACCCGCCTCCCTGGCCATCTGAAGACAAATAGGCTGAATAAAACCATCAATGAATCTCCTCACCCTCTCCCTATCAGTGGGGAGTATGACGAGGGCATGGCGAGCCAGATCGATAAATCGTGTCTCATACTGGGTGACTGTCATAGACCCCTGCTGGAGGCGCTCAAACTACCTCCGGTAAGCATCCCTCAGAGTAACGGGAAGAAACATCTCTAGAAACAACTCTGAAAACTGATCCCAAGTAAAAGGCAGCGACCACGCTGGTCTAGTTGAACAATAATCCCTCTACCAAGTCTTGGCAGATCCAGATAGACGAAAATCCGCAAAATCAACTCCATTGGACTCCACAATGCCAATGTTTCAAAGAACTTCATAGCAGCTATATAAGAAATCATGGGGGTCCTCAGAAGAAACTCCGTTGAATGTAGCAGTGAAGAGCTTGGTAAACCTGTCCAACCTCCACAAAGCATCCGCGGACATAGCCGCTCCATTACTAGCCTGTGCAACTACCCCTGGCTGAACTGCCATAGCTAGCTGAACCAGTGGAATCTGAGCCTGGGGAGCTACCTGCTCGGGAGTACGTGCAGCAAGAGTCTAGGCTCCTCCTCCATCCTAGGAAGTGGCTGGTGCTGCAGGAAGCAATCCTGCTCGGGTGACACTCTCCATGAGGCCAACCAATTGAACCAAGGCATCCTGAAGAACTTGGGTAGCAATAAACCCCTTTGGGACCTGAGCTGGGCCTACCGGATCTGTCTGGGCTGGGGTCGGAACCTCTTCGTCAAGGTCAACCTGAGGCTCTGCCACTGGTGCTACTACTGGGTCCTCTGCCCTTAGCGGGAGCTGCCTAGGGCTCAAACTGTTGATCGGTGGATGAGGAAGTACGTGTTCTCGCCATCTGTGAAAGAACAGAGTAAAAATTCAATCAGCAATTGAGAGACCAAATTGCACGACAAGAAAGAAAAAATGAGAGATTTTTCCTAACTCAATAGACTCTGGTGAACAAGTACAGACCTCTCCGTACCTACACCTCATACTCTACTATTGTCCGTGAGTTGTCCGTGAGTTGTGAGACATATGTAACCTAGTGCTCTGATACCAAATTGTCACGACCCGAATTTCCCACCGTCGGGATCGTGATGGCGCATACTCGTAGTAGCAAGGCAAGCCAACTTATTTACCTTTTTATCATTAAACAATTATCTTAACAGTCTATAGCATCAATATAAAACATTAATTCTAATGAGAACAATAGCAGAAGTCTGTCTGATAAATATGAATCAAAATGCAGAACAGTTAAATATATCCTCTACCCAAGATTTGGTGTCATATTACTCACGAACTTCTAAGAATAAACTAAATACAAAGGTCTGAAAGAAATATAACAG
>MU763942.1:31519-49501 GCA_026770625.1 Nicotiana glauca | reverse complement strand
CAAATCTCAACGAAGTCGAAATGTATTAAAAGCCGCAGGCGTACTGGTACGGTGTGGCCCGAAATGCGTTTTCACGACGTTGCAATTCTTCTAAAAATGACAAAGCGGAACATTAATAAAGGCACATAAAAGCAAAACATATTAAGAAATCAAATAAAAACAAATACAACAGTCGAGCGACCATGCTAGAACCACAGAATCCGGGAGTGCCTAACACCTTCTCCCGGGTTAATAGAATTCCTTATCCGGATTTTTTATTCGCGAACTGTTAACAGAGTCATAATTTCCTCGGTTCGGGATTCAATCGGTGACTTGGGACAGCATTAATTTCCCAAGTGGCGACTCTGAATCTAAATAAATAAATCTTGTTCCGACTGTCCTTTAATTGGAAAAACTCCTTCCTTTTACTATATCCCTTCCCGGGGATGTAGTAATAGTGGTAAGAAAAAAGAGGTGTGACATCTATGACCCAGTCTGGTTTATTTCTAGTAGATCCAGCCTAATATCTGGCAGGAAGGAGAGCACAGACGTAGTTTTCGTATATAAGACCCCGGATATACTACACATGGGCGGAGACCAGCCAGTTGCAGTAGTTGTACCTGAGCCTAGACCTGCTGCGACAGGTGAGCCGCAAAAGCTAATGGATAGATGGGCCAGGCTTCACCCTTCTGTCTTCAGGGGTGAGCAACATGAGGATCCCCAAGACTTTATTGATAGGTGCACGGACAGACTTCACAACATGAGTATATTAGAGTCCTATGGGGTGGATTTTACTACTTTCTAGCATGAGGGTAGCGCCCGTAGATGGTGGTAGTCACGTCTTCTCGGCATACCAGCAGGTTCTCCTCCCATGACTTGGGATCCATTTACACGCCTTTTCTTGGATAGGTATATTCCACCCTTCTAGAGGGAAGAGTTGTGGTGTCAGTTTGAGCAGCCAACAGGGTCAGATGTTAGTGATCGATTATAAGGCGAGATTATCTAAGTTGTCTCGCCACATACTTATGATACTAATTTCTGATGCGGAGAGGGTGTTGAGGTTCGTTACGGGGTTGCACTCAGGTATTCAGGCTACTATGGCCCAGGAGGTTAAAATGGGGACTTCTTACAAGCTAGTAGTGGAGATAACCCAGAGGATTGAGGGTTGCCGTAAGTGAGGTAGAGAGCAGATGCAGCGGGACAAGTGGTTCCATTTTTTAGGAGAGTTTAGAGGTGCCCCGGATGGGGGCAGAGGTTAGTTTAGGAGGGTTCAGCCTAGCAGGCCCATATATCCAACACAATCACCTCCTCTGGGTGCTCCAGCAAGACCCTATTTCAGTGCCATGCCAGAGAGTTATTACCGCCCACAATCTATTTAGGGTTATTCCAGTGGGTACTCAGGCCATTAGGGTGCTTCCAGCACCTATTTTAGTGCCATACTAGAGAGTTCATACAGCCCACCAGCTATTCAGGGTTCTTCTTGTGGGTATTCAGGCCATCAGGGTCTGACTTCAGGGCAACAGTCTATGGTAGTGAGAGGCAATTACGAGTGTGGGGATCTGGGCCACATGAAGAGGTTTTTTCCCATACTTCGAGACAAGGTAGTACAGCAAGGCCATGAGCGCATGATTATAACAACAACCATCCGACCACCCAGAGGAGGAGGGCAGATAGGTAGGGGTTGTTCTAGAGGTGAAGGCCATGTAGGGGGGGAGGTCAGCCAGCTACTGTTCAGTCAGGTGGAAGCCAGCCAGTCGAAGCTCCAACTAGGTTCCATGCTTTTTTGGTCGGACTAGATGCAGTGGCCTCAGATGCCGTGATTACGGATATTATTTCTGTTTGCGGTAGGGATGCTTCAGTATTATTTGATCTAGGGTCTACCTATTCATATGTTTTATCTATGTTTGCTCATTTCCCATATTTTCCTCATGAGTACTTGGGTACTCCTGTTTATATGTCCACTCCTGTGGGAGATTCTGTTATTGTGGATCGAATCTATCGGTCCTGTGTGGTCACATTCTATGGTTACGAGACTAAAGCATATCTTCTGTTTCTTGATATGACCGACTTTGAAGTCATCCTAGGCATGGACTGTATATCCCCACATCATGTCATCCTTGATTTCCATGCCAAGATTATTATCTTAGTAATGCCATAGTTGCCTAGATTGGAGTGGAAGGGTTCATCTGTTAGTGCATCTAGTCGGGTTATCTCTTTTTTAAAGGCTCGATATATGGTTGAGAAAGGTTGTTTGGCTCATCTAGCTTATTTTTGGGATACTACCACAGAGACTCCGGTGATTGATTCAGTATTGGTAGTCAGCGAGTTCTCCAATATGTTCCCTTCTGATCTTCCAGGCATGCCACTAAATCGTGATATCGATTTCTATATTTATTAGCTCCAGGTACCCAGCCTATATCTATCCCACCGCATCATATGTCTCTGAAAGAGTTGAAGGAGTTGAAGGAACAGCTTGAGGAGTTTCTAGCAAAGGGGTTCGTTAGACCAAATGCATCACTTGGGGTGCAGCAGTGTTATTTGTGAAGAAGAAAGATGGGACTATGCGAATGTGCATTGATTATCGTCAATTGAACAAACTTATCATTAAGAACAAGTACCCGTTGGCGTGCATTGATGATTTGTTTGACTAACAGGGTTCTAGGGTGTTCTCTAAGATCAACTTGAGACCGGGGTACCATTAGTTGAAGATTCAGGACTCGGATGTTCCGAAGACTGCTTTCTGTACTAGATATGGCCATTATGAGTTTCTAGTGATGTCATTCGGCTTGACTAACGCCCCAGTGGTGTTTATGGATTTGATGAACAGGCTGCTCATGCCATACAATGATTCATTTGTCATTGTCTTTATTGATTACATTTTGATCTACTCACGTATCATGGAGGAGCACGAGCAGCATTTGAGAATGGTGCTCAAACCTTGCAGGAACAGAAGTTATATGCTAAGTTCTCCAAGTGTGAGTTTTATCTAGATTCTATAGCATTCTTGGGGCATGTCGTATCAGGCGAGGGTATTAAGGTAGATCCCAAGAAGATTGAGGCAGTTCAAAGTTGGCTTTGTCCCATTTCAGCTACTGAGATCAGGAGCTTCTAGGGGTTAGCAGGTTAATATCACCGGTTTGTGGAGGGATTCTCATCTATTGTAGCACATTTAACTAGATTGACCAGAAGGGTACTCCTTTCCGTTGGTCCGATGATTTTGAGGCGAGCTTTTATAAGCTCAAGATAGCTTTGACTACAGCACCAGTTCTAATATTGCCTTCTGGTTCAGGGATGTATACAGTGTATTGCGATGCTTTACACATTAGCTTAAGTTGTGTATTGATACATGAGGGGCAAGTTATTGCAGATGCTTCACGTCAGTTGAAGATCCATGAGAAGAATTACCTTGTGCACGATTTAGAGTTAGTTGCGATTGTTCACGCTCTTAAGATGTGGAGGCATTATTTTTAGGGGGTGTCCTATGAGGTTTACACTAATCAACGCAACTTGAAGCATTTGTTCAAGCAAAAGGATCTCAATTTGAGGAAGTGCAAATGGCTTGAGCTACTGAAGTATTATGATATCACCATTCTTTATCATCCGGGCAAGGCGAATGTGGTTGCTGATGCCTTGATCAGAAGGGAAGAGAGTATGTGTAGCTTGGCATTCATTTCAGCAGACGAGAGGCCACTATCTTTAGACATTCAGTCCTTGGCTAACAGACTTGTGAGGTTGGATATTTTAGAGCCTAGCAGTATTCTTGCATGTGTCGTTGCCCAGTCTTCACTATTGGAGCATATCAACACTCGGCAGTTTGATGGTCCGCATTTGATGGTTCTTAGAGAGACGGTACTATAGGGTGGTGCCAAGGAGGTTTGTATCGGCAAGGATGGTGTTATGCAACTCCAAGGCCGTCTATGTGTTCCTAATGTCAATGGATTCAGTGAGAGGATTCTAGATGAGGTACACAGTTCTCGGTATTCCATTCTTCCAGGTGCTATGAAGATGTATCGCGACGTGAGGTAGCATTATTGGTGGCAGCGGGTGAAGAAAGACATAGTAGAGTATGTAGCTGGGTGCCTAAATTGCCAGCAGGTTAATTATGAGCACCAGAGGTCAGGTAGCCTACTCCAACAGATGACTACACCAGAGTGGAAATGGGAGAACATTACAGTGGAATTCGTAGTTGGTTTGCCGAGGACCTTGCGAAAGTTTGATGCAGTTTGGGTCATTGTCGATAGGTTGACCAAGTCGGCAAACTTCATTCCAGTTGTAACTACATATACTTCATAGAGGTTGACCCAGATTTATATTTAGGAGATAGTTTGGTTGCATGGTGTGCCTGTTTCCATCATATCAGATAGAAGCCCTCAGTTCACTTCGCATTTCTAGAGAGCAATACACAATAAGTTGGAAACCTGCGTAGAGCTCAGTATAATATTTCATCCACAGACCAATGGACAGTCGAAGCGGACAATTCAGATATTGGAGGACATGCTCAGAGCATGTGTGATTGACTTTGAAGGGCAGTGGGATAGATTCTTGCCTTTGGTCGAGTTTACTTACAACAACAATTATTAGTCTAGCATCGAGATGGATCAATTTTAGGCTTTATATGGTCAGCAATATTATTCTACCACGGGTGGTTCGAGCCCGACGAGACTAAGTTATGAGATAGCAATTTGGTGGAGGATGCCTTGGAAAAGGTAAAGTTGATTCAGGAGCGACTTTGCACAGCACAGTCTAGACAGATAGTGGGCAGTAAGGTTCTCTTAAAAGTCTTACCAATGAAGGGGATCATGAGATTCGGGAAGAAGGAAAAGTTGAACCCAAGGTTTATAGGCATATTTGAGGTGTTGAGACGAGTTGGGGAGGTTACTTATGAGCTTGATTTGCCTCCTAGTATATCGGGAGTTTATCTGGTATTCCGCGTGTCTATGCTCTAGAGGTATCATGACGACTTGTCACATGTGTTAGACTTCAGCACGATTCCCTTAGATGGGAGCTTGGGTTATAAAGGAGAGCTAGTTGCCAGAAGTTTTGCCAGTTGAGATCCAAGAGGATTTTTGCAGTAAAGATTCAGTGAAGGGGCCAACCAATCCATGAGGCAACCTGGCAGTCCGAGGAGGACATGTAGAGCAGATATCCACACTTATTCAGCACTCCATGTATGATTCTAAACAAATTCGATGATGAACGTTTGTTTAAAAGGTGGAGAATGTAATGACCTGACCTGTCATTTTTCTTTCTAGAACCTCATTCCCTTAAATATTACTCCATATATGTGCTTTTATCATTTTATGAATTGCGGGGATGGTTAGTTCATGATTTGAAAACGTTTGGGTTGAAATCGAAATACTTGGTTCCTTAAGGTTGGCTAAAAATCCTAAGCTTGACTTCGGTCAGCATTTTGAGAAAACGACCTCAGAATAGGGATTTGATGGTTCCAATAGGTTGGTATGATAATTTTGAACTTGGGCGTATGTTCGGGTCGGGTTTTAGATGGCCCTGGAGCGTTTCGACACCTAATAATGAAATTTAGCTCTTTTAAGGTTTTTTAAGTTCTTTAAATTTGGTTTGGAATTGGTTTTTGGTGTTATCGAGGTCCAAATGAGATTCCGAGACCAGGAATAGTTTCGTAATGTCATTTAAGACTTGCGCGTAAAATTTGGTGTCATTTCGAGTAGTTTAAGTAGATTTTGGCGCATTGGGAGTAAATTAAAGAACTTGAAGTTCATATTTTTTATTCAATTGATTTGGGGTGTGATTCTGAGTTTTAAGGTTTTTTGGTGCGTTCCGAGAGTTTGAACAAGTATGTTTTATGATTTCAAACTTGTTGATTTGTTCGGGCGGGGCCATGGGGAGCCTGGGTGTTAATCGGACAGGGTGCGGAACTCATTTGGCCTTGGAAGTTTGGCTGAAGCACTAGGCTTCTGGTGTAATTGCACCTGCGAGGCTATGGACGCAAGTTTGAGCCCACAAAAGCGAGTTGGAGATCGTAGAAGTGGCCTGAGGCTGGCCAGGCCTGGACTGCAGATGCGGTGAAGCTTTCGCAGAAGCGTGTCTGCAGATGCGGTGCCCGTCCGTAGAAGTGGGTTCGCTAATGCGAGATATGGTCGCAGGTGCGATGGGCCAGTGGCCTGGCATGTTTCGCAGAAGCGGACTGTTTACTGCAGAAGCTGAAGTCCTTCCACAAGTGCGAAAATCGCAGAAGGCAGAACCTTCATTTAATACGGGACTTAGACATTTTGAGCTCATTTATTCCATTATTTGAGCGATTCTCGAAGCTCTTAGAGAGGGGATTTCATATAACATTTTGAGGTAAGTAATTTCTATACAATGTGAGGTAATACATAGTTTATAGGTATATTATAACATGTAAATTAGTAAAAATTCTGGGTTTAGGTGAAAACCTAGGGTTTTGATAAAAATAGGATTTAACCATGAAATTTGTTATGGAATTTAGTAAAAATTATATATTTGAGTTCATGATGTTATGGGTAACAACTTTCTTCAAAAAATTTCGAAATCCGTGCACGTGAGCCTAGAGGTGAATTTTAGGAATTTTTCAAATAGGGTTGGAAAATCACTTTGATAGTTAGGATATGAACTTTTGAATATGTATTGACTATTTTATATAACATTTGACTAGTTTCGAGTCGTTTGGCACCGAATTGAGGGTTTGAGCACAATCTTGGACCGGAAAGTAGGCTTTGAGACAAGGTAAGTCTCTTTTCTAACCTTGTAAGAAGGAATTAACCTCATAGGTGAACTTAATTAATGTGTGCTTCTAATTGTAGGGGCTACGTGCGCATGAGGTGATGAGAGTCCGTACGTAGGTACTATTTATACTTATGTACGGGTAGTTTTAGGTTTATACCATATTTTGTTGACACCGTTATTTGATTATGCTTATTAATTGCCTAGAATAGAGCGGGGTTTAGGATTTCAAGATTTAAAAGTTTCTAGTTGAATTTCTTATTTTTGAAAGAATTGAGGGATACTATGATAACTTGAGAAATCTATGCTCAAGCGTGTCGTAAGTATATTCCGCGAGCGGGGTCAATTTTTACTATTCTTATAGGATCGGGCCGTTCGCCTCGGCAGGTTAATAGATGCATCTATGGTTTGTGCAGTTCAACCCTTGGTAGTGCACGCAGTATATGTATATGTATATTTGAATCGGGTCGTACGTCCTCGGGATAATTCTTGCGTAATAATATTGGATGCCTTATTATATTTGATATTGCTTCATTGGCATGGGAGGTTAAATGGTTAAATGAGGGAAATAATTTGGTTCTTACTAACGTTGAATGGATTGTTATTTATTTGTTCCTCCGAGTTCTATTGTCATTTATATATATCATGTTTAAATAGAATTTCACGTATTATATTGTTGGCCCATAGTAAGTGTCGAAGTCGACCCCTCGTCACTATTTCTTCGAGGTTAAACTATATGCATAGTGGGTACATGTTGTTTATGTACTCACGCTATACTTCTGCACAAAATGTGCATGATCTGAGGCAGGTGCATCTGGATATTAGTCAAGCATGCATCCTTGACTACTCCGAAACTTTGCGGTGAGCTGTCTTCTGAGCCCGTTCTGCAGTAGCCGAAGTCACCCTTTTGCTTTATTTTCTGTCTTTTTCATTTCAGACGGCAGTGTAGTATTCTTTTGTATATTCTACTAGTAGCTCATACACTTGTGACACCAGGTCTTGGTGATTTATGCTAGTAGACACTTGAGGGTTTTGGGTTATTTTATCTATCTCACTTGATTTAAAAATCTTGATCTCTCATTTTTCTTAAATTCTTATTTTTTATTTATGAACAAACTAAAATTCAACAAATTATAAATATATAAAAAGAAAGGATCACGGAGTTAGTTCACTGTAGACTTGTCTAGCGGTAATATTAAATATCATCACAACCTATAGGAGAAATTGGGTCATGACAAAAATATTCGGAAGAAATACAAAAATAGCCAGATTTACCACTGGTCGTTGAAAAATAGCCAAGTTTCAAAAGTCATCGAAATTTAGCCACTTTAAATCTGAGCGAAAACACTGTTCATAATCCGAAAAAATACGCCCGTAAATTTTACGGGAGTCCCAGCAAGTATAATTGTCGAGTATAATATACTGGAGTTGGGAGCACTGGTGCTCCAGTCTCTCGCAAATTTTACAGGAGTTAGCAAAGTATACCGGTCCAGCATAATATGCTGGAGTTCGTACACAAATACACCAGAACTCCCGTATATTATGACCGGTCCCTGTTGCAGCAAAATAGTAGTTATTTTTCATTGTCCAGTGTGAAATTGGCTATACCATAATATTTTAACTTTTTTATAATTATCAGCCAATATTTTAAGTGTTCCGTTGTTTTCCTACATCTTAACATTGTTGCCGTTGCTTATAAATTAAAATCCACATCATCAAGGGAATCAAAACACAAAACGTCTTTTTTAATAGTGTGTCGTCTTCTCAATTCATCAATTACTTAGTAAAATAATTTGTCAATGTTTTCTTATTTCATATTGAAATCATTAAATGGGGAAATTAAAATCACTTTTAGTCACCCGAAAAACCGAGTCAAACCGAAAACCAAACTAAATCGATCAAAAAAATTGATACTTTTTTGTTTGGTTTGATTTTGGTTTTGAATTTTAAAAACCGATCGAATTTGGTTTGGTTTTGGTTTTAATGAGAGAAAAATCGAACCAAACCGACTATAGGAGTAACTATTTCAAATTTATTATTGCACCTATATATATGTATATTTTTATACAAAGTTTAAAAAATTTAATGGTAAATGTTAATAGTTTGCACTTTTAGTATAGTTCTTTACCTTTACATTCAAGTTTGATTGTTAGTTTTCTTAAAGTGTAAGAATCTATTTCGTGTTAAAAATAATATATTTTTAATTGAGTCCTTAAATTATTCATCACTATTTAATTCAATTATCATCAATATATCTTGGTAAATAACAGATTTCCCAAAGGACAATTGATTTGTTAGTGTTACGTTGAAAATGTGATCCACCGGAATATGTGTTTGATAGTGTGGGTGTGTGTGTGTGTTATATTTAAGAAAAATAATCGAAAAACCAACAAAACTCGACATAAACCGAATCGAGAATAATCGACTTAATTGATTTGGTTTGGTTCTAATATTTGAAAAATCAATTTACTTGATTTGATTTCTTTTTAGGGAAAAACCGATCCAAACCGAACCATCAAAACACATATATGCAGCTTAAACTATTTACATCCGGTAGCGATTTTTCCTATACTGACAATGTCACGATAAAAAGTTCTCGTGATAACATTGTGTACCTAATATAGCAGGCGCAAGATAGTAGCAGTTGTCCACTGTCGTATTATCGAGGTTGGCACATGTAGTAAACTTCTGTTTCGTTACGGCATCTAATTTGTTTATCACTGAATAGATGCCTTAGAGAAAGAACAAGTAATCCACCAAGTACTATAAATTCCAGAGCCAAGATTTCTAAACCTGCGAAATCTTGATGGAGAAAACAGAGTTCCCACCTCATGTAGTCATCTTCCCTTTTCCAGTGCAAGGACATGTGAATCCTATGCTCAAGCTCGCCGAGCTACTGAGCCTATCTGGTATTCATGTCACCTTCATCAACACCCTTTCTATTCAAAATCGACTTTCCCGTAATACAGACATTCAATCCCGTTTCAGCCGCTTTCCTGGCTTTCGCTTTGAGACCATTCCGGACGCCCTTTCGGACAACACTCATCAAGAGACTAATAAACTAATGGTGATTTTTGATTTCTTGATAAGCACTGCTAAGCCAATATTGAAAGAAATAATTCTTGCCGCCGGTTGTCCAAGTGGTAGTAGTGAAGTTACAAGGCAGGGACCAGTCACTTGTGTTATAGCTGATGGAATTCTAAGTGTGGCACTTGAAGTAGCTGAAGATGTTGGAATTCCTATTTTATATTTTCGGACTGCAAGTGCTGCCTCATTTTGGATATATTTATGCTTGCCTCAACTAATTCAAAACGGAGAGCTCCCATTCACTGGTGAGTCATAAATCCAAGCTCTTCTTTTTTTTTCTTTTTTTTTTTTAAATTTATATCAGAGAAGAAAAAAAAACTTTTCTTACTAATCCATTGGTCTAGCATATATAAGCTTTAGGCCAAATGGATCGGAAAGCAATATGACAATGAACTCATTGCTTTCTTATCCATTTTGTCTAACTTATGATGACAATGAACAAACTACTGGAGTCATGGTCAAAGTACTCAATCGAACCTAATAGCTTTTAATGCAATCTTGTATTTGTATGAAAAAATTTATTAAATATGTACAAAAATTTAATTAACAACTCATGCACTAATACCTAATGTTGTTATCCTACAATTTAGAACTCATAAAATTTAAATTGTGGCTTCGTCTCTGACTAGAGTCTTGTATTCTTGTAATCAAATTGAACTTAAGATTTAAGAGCTTTGTTTAATTATAAGCCATAAACAAACCATGTAAAATTAGGTTGAGAGCAAACGTACTTGAAATAGTTAATTAACATAATTTCATAGTGTATATCCATATGTCATCTTATTCCCAAATTTGTATTGGTTTTGAGGACTTGATTGAAATTGTAGGAAACGACCTAGATGTTCCAATTGCTAGTGTGAAGGGCATGGAGAACCATCTCAGAAGACGCGATCTACCAAGTTTTTGTCGTGCGGATACCCTTCATGAACCGGTTCTCCAAATGGTGCTCACAGAAACACAAAAAACTCTTAAAACCAAAGGGCTCATACTGAACACGTTCGAGCAACTCGAAGGACCTATATTGGACCAAATTAGAAATCACATACCAAATCTTTACAGCATTGGACCGCTCCATGCGCAGTTGAAGGAAAAAATTGCATCAGAATCAATAAGGCAATCCATCCATTCTAACAGCATATGGGAAGAAGATAAGAGCTGCTTAAAGTGGCTTGACGAGCAACCAGCTAAATCTGTAATTTATGTAAGTTTTGGTAGTGTGGTAACAATGACGATAAATGTGCTGACGGAGTTCTGGCACGGTCTTGTGAATAGTGGGCAGCGCTTCTTATGGGTCATTAGGCATGATTCTGTAGTGGACAAAGACAAAGAATCTCAAGTAGAAGTAGAATTGAAAGAGGGTGTGATTGAAAATGGTTATATTGTAAGCTGGGCTCCTCAAGAGGAGGTCTTAGCACACACTGCTATTGGGGGATTTTTGACTCATAGTGGTTGGAACTCGACTTTGGAGAGCATAATTGAGGGAGTGCCAATGATATGTTGGCCTCAATTAGCTGACCAGCAAATCAATAGCAGGTATGTTGAGGAGGTGTGGAAATTAGGGTTGGACATGAAAGATACGTGTGATAGAGTCATCATTGAGAAAATGGTGAGGGATTTGATTGAATTAAGGAGAAGCGAGTTCTTGCAAAGGGCAAATGAGAGGGCAAAATTAGCAAGAGCAAGTGTTGCTGAAGGTGGATCCTCAGACTCAAATTTAGCCCGATTAGTTCAGGACATAGTGTCTATGCAAAGGAAAAACCACAATTTTGTTGGACCAAGATTGTATGTTTATGCCTGATCTACTTATTATCAACTCCAATAAAATGTAAATGAGTCACATGTGACTCTTATATCAATAAAATAAAAAAATTGGTTTAAGGGATAAAACAACAACAACAACCCAGTATAATCCCATTTAATGGGGTCTGGGGAGGGTAGTGTGTACGCAGACCTTACCCCTACTCAGGGGTAGGGGTGTGCATTCGATTTATCGATTCGATTTTGACTCTTATCGATAATTGCTTATCGATTATCGATTTGTACATATGCTTATCGTTATCGTTTCAATAAGGTTTCGATTTTTTCGATTTCGATTTATTAATTTTTGGGGCTTATCGATTCGGTTATCAATTATACCAATAAAAAAATTTGCGGGATTCCATGGAAAGTATATCGCTATAAACACATCTAACTAATATGGACAAAAAGAAGCTAAAATAAGACGAACACCGTTTATAACATAAAAATTGTGTCAATAGACATATGCAACGAAACTAAAGTAAGGGATCAAATATATGTCACCAACACTCCAACGGTATTAAAAAAAATAAAAATACATCATCACTGCTAATTCTATTTTCCATTAATTTGAACTTCATTCCCTTCAGCTTTAAATATGATCATTCCTTAAATGTGGTAGATGAAATAATTAGGGGTGTGCATTCGATTTATCGATTCGATTTTGACCCTTATCGATAATTACTTATCGATTATCGATTTGTACATATGCTTATCGTTATCGTTTCAATAAGGTTTCGATTTTTTCGATTTCGTTTATCGATGAACCGATAACAAATAATCGATTCGATTTATCGATAAACCGATTCGAATGCACAATCCTACCCTGGGGTAGAGAGGTTGTTTCCAAATAGACCCAGCATCCTTCCCTGCAAGAACTTCCCTCCTTACTCTTGTGGAAACTCGAACTCACAACCTCTTGGTTTAAGGGATAACTAGTATTATATTAAGGCATAGTAGTACATGGAGCATTAAAAGGCGTAGATACTAACCTAAGGGGGCCGCGCAGTAGTGGGTCGTTACAAGCAGGGGATCTAGAAAAATTACTACTACTATTAACATCCATATTTCTGAAATTACAACAGGTTGCCTAAGAAGAATTTGTGCTAGGTTGCGTGTGGTAGAGATGATGGTGCAACTCTTCTGACAAAAAGTGTGCCTGAGCTATAAATAAATTTACTTAGTAACTCTTGAATTTCAAACTATATTCAAAAAGATAGTGAAAGTAACTAATTAAGATTGATGGTTAATGTACGATAAAAGAATATGCACATGTGGTTAGATATGTAAGGTCAATAGAGAAACAAAGTCTAGTTTACTACTTTGATACCATTTCCTCCAATTTATTTTGGTCAGTTTTGCAGAAATTCGCTTTCCAAATTGTATCAATTATAACACGGTGCTCTTTTATTTTTGTAAAGCAATTATCTGGATAGACAATATTGAATTTGATATATTATTTAGATTATAATTTGAATTGACTGGCTAAAAATAATAGTTTAAAGTCGATATCTGTGTCAACTATATGTTGAATTGCTGATTGCTCAAGGTTTATAAACAGAAGTACAACAAAATCATTGAAATCTTGTTGGCTTGCTTCTTGACAATGTAATAAATTTGAACTCCCAAATCCTATAGTTCAAAATAAAATTACTGAAGTTTTATTGGTTTGGTTTAACTTCTTGTCAATAAATTTGACCTCCAAACTCTATAGTTCAAAATCTAGGAAGTTTGTTATACATAAAGTATCTTTTTATGTATAACAATTAAGATTTCATCATAAATATTTTTCTCTTATGTACCAATTTACACAAGTAGCGGGCTAACCACTTTGCATCTATGTTATTGAAAAATAATCATTGTAATGAAATTTTTAATTTCATAGGTGATACTCCATTATAAAGCTCTGGAGTTCACATGTGAAACATAAAATTCCATGGCAATAGCTATTCTCATAAAATGGCCATATGTTAAAGGGTATTATTACTTTTAGCCCACGTCAAAAATAATTTACATCTGTTAGCCAAAAAGGGTATAATTTTTTGCCATTCTTCGCAATTGGTCTTCCTTTTATCTTTGAAAGAGGGCTAATGCTCAGTGGACTAATTATCTGGCCCATTTACTTCCAGAAAGCCCATTGGATCTTCTTCAGTCAAGTTGGTATCAGCTACATTTGAGTTGCACAAAATTGTCCGTCCTAAGAAAGAGGGCTAATGCTCAGTTGATAATCAGTGTGAAAATGTCACGGCCTGGATTTTTCACCCTCGGGAATCGTGATGGCGCCTACTCGTAGAAGCTAGGCAAGCCAAATTTAATTATCTTTCGTTTACAACATAATCCTTTTTAACAATTTATGGCAACAATATAAAAACAACGAAATTAAATAGTAGTGGAAGTCTTAATTATAGAAACTGAATCAAAATGCGGAATAGTCAATATAAGCCTCTACCCAAGACTGGGGTCACAATACTCACGAACTGCTAAGAAATACTAAATACAAACGTTTGAAAGGAAACATAAGTTGTTCGTCTCGAATACAATGAGGCAACAGGCTAAAAAGAGAGAATAAGGGAGACGCGGGGCCTGCGGACGCCTGCAAAGCTACCTGGGTCTCACTGGACTGAAGGCCTGCTCCCACACTAATACTGATGGTGTTGTTGTTGCGGCCCGAAACCTGGATCTGTGCAAAATAGCATAGAGTGTAGCATCAGTACAACCGACCACATGTGCTGGTAAGTGTCTAGCCTAACGCTGGCAAAGTAATGACGAGGCTAGACCAGACTACACATAAACCTGTGCAATTTCATATATATACAGCAGAATCGAAATACAAAACAGATAAACAATATGGGAGGGGAAGCATGCTGTGGAGGGTATAATAATTTCCAAATAAGAGTCGTCCCGTAACAAAGGAAAACAACACAACTCAATAGTATATAATGAAACAGAAATCAACAAGTGCACGGTATCACCCTTCGTGCTTTTACTCTCATACTCACCAAGCAATAACATATGCACGGCATCACCTTTCGTGCTTTTACTCTCATTCCTCACATATATCAATAGAATCGGCACAGAATGGTACATCGTGCGGCACGGCATCATCTTTCGTGCTTTAACACTCTTTCTCATAATAAGCAAACAATGCACGACATCACCCTTCATGCTTAACACTCTTTCCTTACCATAAATAAACAATGCACGGCATCACCCTTCATGCTTTACACTCATCCTCACCCAAACAACAATCACAAACAAAGGGCAAGGGAATTAACAGTTTATAATAGAAATCCCAGCAAGGGAACATAGTTAAACAATAAATCCCGGCAAGGGAGCAACTCAATAACTCATTCTCTTCTTTCACTTACATCTCATAATTTACATTATCACTTGAGCCAATGCTCCAAAAATTTACTTATCTCATATAATCTCACAATTTGTATTTCAATTCGAGTTAACGCTCCACGAAATTTAAAGATCACAATTTCCTTTCTCATATTCTTTGCGACATATAGAAGTCATCAGTAAACATGGAAGTCAAAACCAAACTAGAAATATCCGCAATATAAGGACTCACGGCCATGCTAGACACTAATGTATAGATCCTCGTCACCATGCCTATACATCATACTCAATCAATTAGCAAGTAGCAAACAAGACTCAACTCATATTCCCTCAAGCTAGGGTTAAACCAAATACCTACCTCAACTTTCACGGCCAAATCAATCCACAACAACCGCTTTTCCTCTCGAATTCGGCTCCAACTCAATCAAATCTATACAATAATAACTTCATAATATCAATATATGCTAAACAAATCAAACCCAACGTCTAATTATAGATTTCAGAGCTTTCTTGCCAAAAATCCCAAAATCGCCCCCGAGCTCGCTTGGTCAAAATACGAGGTTCGGACCAAAATCAAATCTCCCAAACGCGTGGGATATATCGCGAACGAGAAGAAGAAAATGAGTTCTGCAACAGCTGAAGAAAACCTGCACTTTTCCTAAGTCCGAAACACCTCTGAAACATTCCCGAGCCCTCGGGACTCCTAACCAAACACATACACTAACTCAACAACATCCTACGAACTTAACCGCGATCAAATCGCCAAATTAACATCAAAAATAATGAATCAATCCTCAAAATCAATAGCTTTTTCTTCAAACTTCATAAACGTTCAAATTTAGAACTTACAGTCCGAAACACGTCAAACGACGTCCGATTTCAATCAAACTTTACAAAAATATCTTTAATCACATATAAGACCTGTACCGGACGTCGGAACCAAAATACGGGCCCGATACCAACACGTTCTAATCAATTTTCATTTCAATTTTTCCTTAATAATTTCAGAAAAATAATTTTACTTAAAAATTCATTTCTCGGGCTTGTTTAATGGCGGTAACAGATAGTGACTTGTGATTGAGCTTTGACTTACGAAATTGGATTTCAAAATAGTAGAAGATTAGTACTAAACTAAGCATCAAATGGATAACAACCAAATGAATGCTTCACTGCTACTATGGTAACACATTCATGGACACTGAAAAATAAGATATTTTATTGTACAACCCCGAGAGCGGTATAGAGAGTTTTTCCAATTAAAGTGAGATTATTCGAAATGAGATTATTTTATTTAATTTTTTATCATTACTTCCTTCAAAATAAGTTTCATGAGGCAATTATTCCAAAAATATATGGGCAATTTGGAAGAAAGTGTGACTAGATATGGGCAATCGAACCTCGGAATTTGATTCCGGGCATACGCCCGAGTCTCATGTTTTTCTACGGACCCTCCGGGACCGTCAAATTACGGGTTCGGGTCCGTTTACCCAAAATATTGACCAGAGTCAAACTTATTCATTTTATTACCAAATTTTAGTATTTTTCACAAAAATTCACATTTAGGCTTTTCGGCTACGCGCCCGGACTGTGCACTCAAATCGAGGCAACTAAAAATAAGATTTTCAAGGCCTAGAAAGCACGGAATAAATAGGAAAATAGTTGATGACCCTTTGGGTCGTCACATTCTCCACCTCTAAAATAATTATTCGTCCTCAAACGGACAAAAGAAAGAAGTACCTGAGTCGGGGAAAAGGTGGGGATAACGGCTCCGCATATCAAACTGTTGGTCTAGCTAAACAGAAATCCCTCCACCAACTCTTGGCGGATCCAGATAGGCGAAATGCAGCAAAATCAACTCCATTGGACTCAACAATGCCCATGTTCTGAAGAACCTCGTGGCAGCTATATAAGAAATCTTGGGGGTCCTCAGAAGAAGCACCGTTGAATGTAGTAGTGAAGAGCTTGGTGAACCTATTCAGCCTCCACAAAGCATTTGCGAACATAGTCGCTCCATCGCCGGTCTGAGAAACTACCCCCGGCTGAACTGCCATAGCTGGCTGAACCACTGGAATTTGACCCTGGGGAGCTACCTGCTCCGGAGTACGTGTAGTAGGAGTCTGGGCTCCTCCTCCAGCCTGAGAGGTGGCTGGTGCTACAGGAAGCAATCCTGCTCGGGTGACACTCTCCATGAGGCCTACCAATCGGACTAGAGCGTCTTAAAGAACTGGGGTAGCAATAAACCCCTCTGGGACCTGAGCTGGGCCCACCGGGACTGCTGCGGTTGGGGCCGAAACCTCCTCCTCAAAGTCAACCTGAGGCTCCACCGCTGGTGCTGCTGCTCAGGGCTGAGCTCTGCCCCTACCTCGGCCTCTAACACGGCCTCGTCCTCTGCCCCTAGCGGGAGCTGCCTGGGGCTCGGACTGCTGATCGGTAGATGAGGAAGCGCGTGTTCTCTCCATCTGCGAAAGAACAGAGTAGAAATTCAATCAGCATTGAGAAACCAAATCGCACGACAAGAAAGAACAAATATGAAAATTTTCTTAACTTTGTGGCCTCTGGGGATAAATACAGACATCTATGTACCGTTCCCTCAGACTCTACTAAGTTTGTCCGTGAGTTGTGAGACCTGTGTAACCTAGTTCTCTGATACCAACTTGTGAGACCTGTGCAACTCAATAACTCATTCTCTTCTTTCACTTGCATCTCATAATTTACATTATCACTTGAGCCTATGCTCCAAAGATTTACTTATCTCATATAATCTCACAATTTGTATTTCAACTCGAGCCAACGCTCCACGAAATTTAAAGATCACAATTTCCTTTCGCATACTCTTTGCGACATATAGAAGTCATCAGTCAAACATGGAAGTCATAACCAAACCAAAAATACCGGCAATATAAATGGTCATGCTAAACACCAACAACAACAACAACAACCCAGTAAAATCCCACAAGTGGGGTCTGGGGAGGGTAGTGTGTACGCAGACCTTACCCCTACCCCAAGAGGGCAGAGAGGCTGTTTCCGAAAGACCCTTGGCTCAATATAATAAAA
>MU763942.1:14726-28061 GCA_026770625.1 Nicotiana glauca | reverse complement strand
GAACTTGGAGCTCAACAAATCAGCCTATTCCGACTTCAAATAGCCTTAGATCTTCCAACTTCAAAATCAGAAGTTATAGCCTTAGATATAACTAAAGAGTATGCTCTAAATATGCTCCAAATAACCAATTTCTAGGCAATCGAATATTGTATTTAGATGGTCTCCAAACTTCAAAGAGGAAGATGACTACAGAAAAACTGCAAATATTTTTCACAGCAAGAGTTTCGTTTTCTCCATTATCACTAATTTTGGACTATAGGCATGGGTTTCTCTGTTTCTTCTACCGAGAATGTTATTTTAGGACTCTAAATAGTAGAAATTAAAATTAACCCCAGAAAACCAGATCAGATAGCAACTGTAGGGTTTAAATACTACCCTTTTCCTTGAAATAATGAAAATGACAAAGAATAAAACTTACACACGCATACAAGAAACTAATAGATCTGAATGTACAAAACTATACATGTGCAACAACAGTATATTCAATTTGAATCTCTAACCACAAACACATATATTATTAACTCTCCTGTTTGTATATTTTTACCAGTATTAAAATCGTTAATTTGATGACTCGGATAGCGGAGCTGTACAGCAAAAGAGCTTTCCTAGAAGAAGCTTGGTCTGAGCTGTGTCTTGAGTAAACGATTGTGGATTTTTACACCAAAAAAAAATTAAATCAGGTAAGATAAAACGTACCAGTAGATTTCGGCAATGAAGAGGAGCAACTTTCGCCGCCGGAGAGTAAGATGGAGGAGGCGCCTTATAGGATAAACCAGAGGATTAAATCTTAATAGATAAAGTCAAAATTTGGTTTCTTTAAAAACTCAAAGTAATCGATTCGTTTCCAGCAAGAATCAATAACAAAAATTTGATTTCTACTCAAAGTTTTTAGATCTAATATTTTTTTTAAATTCAAGCTCGATGCTCCTTCAACGGAGGTCAAAATTTTCTTTCTCAATTAAGATTTTCAGGTAGCAAAACGAAGAATAAAATCAATTCAAAAAATCTGCTCACAAACTAAACAATAAAAGAAAATAAAGGACCTCGGTCATGCTAAACACCAATGTATAGAAACTCGTCACCATGCATATACATCGTACTCGATCAATTAGCAAGTAGCAAACAAGACTCAACTCATATTTCCTAAAGCTAGGATTAAACCAAACACTTACCTCAACTTCCTCGGCCAAATCAATCCATAACAACCGCTTTCCTTCTCGAATTCGGCCCAAACTCAATCAAATCTATACAATAATGACTTCATAATATCAATATATTCTAAACAAATCAAACCCAACGTCTAATTATAGATTTTCAAGCTTTCTTCCCAAAAATTCCAAAATCGCCTCCGGGCCCGCTTGGTCAAAACATGAGGTTCGGACCAAAATTAAATTCCCCATTCACCCACGAGCTCGAATATATAATTTATTCTCAAATTCGACCCCAAAACGAGGTCTAAATCAAGAAAAAGTAAAAAGCCCTAGTTCTACCCATTTCCTCCAATTTCTACCTTAAATTACATGATTTAAGCTTAGGAATTCAATAATAATGATGGAAAATGAAGAAAACGAGTTGGGATTTACTAACCCAAGAGGTCTTGATCAAAGCAAGCTTCAACGGATGCCTAAGGACCTTGGAGAAGAAGAAACTCGGATGTTTTTATGAAGAAGTCGCGACCACACTATTCTGAAAATTAAATATAACTGGGCAAAAATTGCCCTTCGCATTTGCGGAAAGGGAGTCGTGTTCGCGAAGGGTACACTCAACTAACCATCGCGTTCGCAATGGGGAAGGACGCGAACGCGAAGAGAAAAGGCTGGGGTCCAGGATTTTAAGTCTACGCGAATGCGTGGACACCTACGCGAACGCAGTGAAGGAAGTTTCAAGGCTACGCGTTCGCGAGTGATGGTATGCGAACGCGAAGAGGAAAATTTGGCCAAGTCCCCAAGGGTCAATTAACGCTATGCGAACGCAAGTGTGCTGACGTGAACGCGAAGGAGGATGAAGCTGAAGCTTCGCGAACGCGTGGGATATATCGCGAACGCGAAGAAGAAAATGAGTTCTGCAACAGCTGAAGCAAACCTGCACTTTTCCTAAGTCCGAAACCACTCCGAAACACTCCTGAGCCCTCGGGGCTCCTAATCAAACACATACACTAACTCAACAGCATCCTACGAACTTAACCGTGCGATCAAATTGCCAAATTAATATCAAAAACAATTAATCAAACCTCAAAATCAATAGCTTTTTCTTCAAACTTCATAAACTTTCAAATTTAGAACTTACTATCTGAAACACATCAAACTACGTCCGATTTCAACCAAACTTTATAGAAATATTTTAAATCACATATAAGACCTGTATCGAGCGCTAGAACCAAAATATGGGCCCGATACCAACACGTTCTAATCAATTTTCATTTCAATTTTTCCTTAATAATTTCAGAAAAATAATTTTACTCAAAAATTTATTTCTCGGGCTTGGAACCTCGGAATTCAATTTCGGGCATACGCCCGAGTCCCATATTTTTCTGCGGACTCCGGGACCGTCAAATCACGGGTTCGGGTCCATTTACCCAAAATATTGACCAGAGTCAAACTTATTCATTTTAATACCAAATTTTAGTATTTTCACAGAATTTCACATTTAGGTTTTCCGGCTACGCGTCCGGACTGTGCACGCAAATCGAGGCGACTAAAAATGAAGTTTTCAAGACCTCGAAAGCACAGAATATGACTTTTTGGGTCGTCACACAAAAAAGACAATATATACATGATTACAAGTATCATTTGTAAAGAAATTGCTACACAGTAATCAACAGCAATATAAGAGTTGCATGATTGTTTGCATGCACGCTGTCTACAAATTTTGAACGCGCAATCATATTTCTTTTAGTATATTATTTTTATTTGCTGCTACTGTTTGTTAGCTGTGCGCGTGAACACAATCTAACAACTCATTAAACCCTGATATCCAGAAAAAAAAGAACTCAGGTATTAAAATATCAAAACAAATAATGACAACTCTCGAACCGATTGATGAGAAAGATTAACCGAAAATCAACGTGGAGATCCACATAATAATGATTTCTCTTTTTAGTAGGGTTATGCTTTAAATATACAAATTAAAGGCTAGTCCACGATCCATTCATGCCTATTTACTATTAAGACTACTTTATAATCACTTAACATACATGCCCTTTGCTCTTTGACATGCTTTAATCCAATTGATACTCCTCAGCCGAAAAATTAGACTGATAATTTTTTTTTCTTTATCATTTCTATATATTTTGACTTTCTTTAATATAAGAATTTTAGTTCTGTCACTGCCTGCTAGTATGCATTTTATTAAATGGTAAATAAACATATGAAATACTATTAAACTAGAGTAATCCAAACTTCACAATTAAACAGAGCGTGCACACTACACCTAGTGATGAAGGTGCTGCCAAGTTGATTTCGTTGTCCTTGTCCAAGTTGCATTAGCTTCTCAAGGCCGCTAACTAATCAAATGCTTAATACACTTCCTTTGTTTCAATACACTTTTTTTTTTGTTAGTTCGTTCACTAAATACTGATATATTTTTATATTTGAAAATAATTTAATTTTAAACTTTTTATTTCATCAGCTTACCCTTAAAATATACTTTTATAACCACGCAAATTTTAAGCAATACAATTAAGATCGCAAGTTTTAAAAGGTTTCTTTTATTTCTATACTCTGTACCAAGTTAAATTATGTCACATAAATTAAAACGGATAGAGTGATTTGTGGGGTCCATCCCATAAATTTAGAAAGACTTTTCTTCCTTTGTTTTTTTTTTTCAAAGTTGGCATCAACTTTTTCTTCTGCAATTTCTAAAAGGGTAGTCTGCAGAAGAAAATTGTAAGTGTAGTAGGCGAGGCTCTGCCTATAAATAGAGAGCTTCTGAGCCATTTGTAATACACCAACAAAGAGAGAAAAGAGAGAGCAAGGTATTCCATAAACTATAAGAAAATAGTTTGTGAAGAAAAATAGAGTGTGAGAGATATTGTAGTGAGGTAAAAAAAGCAAAATAGTGTTTACTTCTTTTGAGGGTGTAGTGGTCTTAGGAGTATTTTTACTCGTTACTACACAGTATAAAATTACTCGCTATAGTGATATCAGTTGCTCCTCTTAGGAGTATTTTTACTATTTACCACTACTGGATATTTGTTTACTTTTTCAGGGGAAGCTATATCATGGCAGTCGAGGTTGCAGAAGTGTGTCGCACTGCCTACAACTGAAGCGGATTATATTGCCGCCACCGAAGCTGGCAAGGAGATGATATGGCTGAAGCGATTTCTTCAAGAGCTGAAATTGCATCAAAAAGAGTATGTCGTTTATTGTGACAGTCAAAGTACAATAGATTTGAGCAAAAATTTCATGTACTATGCAAGAACAAAGCATATAGACGTTTGATATCATTGGATTCGTGAGCAGGTGGCGAACGAATCTTTACAGGTCAAAAAAATTCACACGAGTGAAAATCCTGCGGACATGCTAACCAAGGTAGTACCAAGAAACAAGTTCGAGCTTTGTAAAGAACTTGTTGGCATGCGCTCAATCTAGAATCTCCGGTGTTACCTTCTTCAGGTGAATGGAATTGGAGAGGGAGATTTGTGGGGTCCATCCCATAAATTTAGGAAGACTTTTCTCTATCTTTGTTGGTTTTTTTTTTTCAAAGTTGGCAGCAACTTTTTCTTCTACATTGTCAAAAAGGGTAGGCTGCAAAAGAAAAATACAAGTGTAGTAGGCAAGGCTCTGCCTATAAATAGAGAGCTTATGACCAATTTGTGATACACCAACAAAGAGAGAAAAGAGAGAGTAAGGTATTCCATAAACTATAAGAAAATAGTTTGTGAAGAAAAATAGAGTGTGAGAGATATTGTAGTGAGGTGAAAAAAGCAAAAAAGTGTTCACATCTTTTGAGGGTGTAGTGGTCTTAGGAGTATTTTTACTCATTATTACACAGTATAAGATTCCTCGTTGTAGTGATATCAGTTGCTCCTCTTAGCCGTGGTTTTTCCCTTATTCAGAAGGGTTTTCCACGTAAAATCTTGATGTCATTTTTGCTGCATTTTTTCTTGCTGATTTAACTATAACTTATTATTTCGTATTTATCACTAATACCGTGAATACTATTTTTACGGGGTTTATTCCCAACATGATTTATTTTGTTGCAATAAATCACTTATTTTATTATTATTATTATTATTATTATTATTATTATTATTATTATTGTTATTATTATTAGTTTATCAATGCACAATGACCATAGTTATTACTAGGGGTGGGCATCGGTCGTTTCGGTTTGGTTATGAATATTATCGGTTTTGCCATTCGGTTATCGGTTTACAAATATCATAACCCAATAATCAAACCGATAAGATATTAATTATCGATTATCGGTCAGTCGATTATCGATCATTATCGGTTTAGTTATTGGTTCACCCGATAAAATAAAACAACTAAAACAGTTTCGTAATGTATAAAACTGTTTTCCTAAAATAGTTTTATAAGATTTTAAGAACTGTTTTGCTAAAACTCTTTTCAGAACTGTTTTATTTCACAAGAATTTAAATTTACTGCAGCATCCAATAAAATAAATACTAACCAAAGTTTTTATCTTTCATTCTTCAACCCAGAAAATATAAACAAAAATTCCAATATCAGTTAGTAACGAAAAAAGACGAAAAAATAAAATATCAGTCATATTTTCACTTCGATACTTTCAGCAAATACAAGGAATCTAAATGAATAATAAATACAAGTGTCAGCCACGATGCACATGTTTGTGAAGCAATTTTTGTAAATGTCAAAAGAAAAAGTGATAAGTTTAGTCACTACCCTTCAACTGCTTTGAACATTGAACAACTTCATCAAATAATTCTGCTAAACATAGAACTAATAGTTCTGCTAACAATAGAACAGAGTTCAACACTAATAGTTCAACACTTCAACTAAGAACACTACAATATAATGTATTTATAGCTACGAAATCTCAGCTACACATCTAAATTCCGTGGTTAGTACCTAATAATAGCTACAAAAAAAAAAAAAAAAATTGCGTGGCTTTTTACAAATTCGCAAAATTACTTAGCCACAAAAATTAAATTGACAAAGCCAATTCCTCATTTTTACTATGGTTGCTAGTTATCGTGACAACAAATATCTAAATAGCTATAAATTTATTGCTACGGTATAATTTCGTAGCTAATCATAAGTTTTTGCCACACATTAAAAGTTATTGTAACAACAGTAGTTTTTTAGCCACAATAAATTTTTTGAAACAAATTATTGTAGCTAAAATAAATCTTTTTGCTTCAAGTTATAAAATATCGTGGCAGTAGTTTATTCAAAAGCTATGACTATTTGTCATAATGACATGATATAGCCGCAAATCTTTTGATATGATAAAATTTCATAGTTAATTACGAATTTTTGCTACATGCTAAAACTTACCGTAGCAAAACCAAAATTTTAGTCGCAATAAATTGTTTAAAATAAAATGTTGTATTTGAATAAATAATTTTGCTTTATGTTCTAAATAAACTATTACTATATTTGACTTAACAATTATTTGTCATAAATGATATACCCACAGATTTATCGCTATCATAAAACTCCGTGGCTATTTATAAGTTTTTACCACAAAATAAAACTTATTATAGCAATAGTAATATTTTAGTCACATTAAATTAGTTGAAACACAATCCTGAAATTAATGGATAATTTTGCTTGAAGTTAGAAAGAAATGCCATAGTTGTACAATTTTTTATCAAGACAAAAATGAATAGTAACAGATTCAGAATATCAATAAACTTTTATAGCTGAATATAATTATATTATCATACATTTGAGGTTACCACAGAAATAATAATATTTTAACCATAATAAATTAGGCCAAAACATTTCATAGATGAAATTTTGCTTCGACTATGAAAGTCATGACAAGACTTGGTCTAAAAATATTCGGTTATGAAAAATTAATTTCATAGACAAATAAGATAAAATAATAATATATATAATTAAAGAATTAATTAAATTTTAAATAACAAATATTGAAATGCAAAAATAATCTTCAATCTTAAAATTGAAATTAACAAAGATTAAAATGGAAAAAAATATTCTGTCTTAAATTAAATCTAAACAATATAAAAACTATAATAAAAAAAAGTATTGTGATATAGCAATGAGTTTGCAATGAAAAACAAAATTTATCGCTGGTTTTTAAGCTAACATATAGCAAAAAATTTAGAATAGAAATTTCTGCTGTTAACATTATTTCATATTAATTTTTCTGTTAATTACGCTAAATACTCCTATACTATATATCAATTTCAGATACATCCATTATATTTTAAATTTAAACTTACATCCCCTATTTTATTGAAATTCTACACTAACACCCTCTATGAGGTATATCTGTAATTAATTTTTCTTAAAATATAATGATTAAATGAGAAATAACTATTATAAATAACTTTTATATACTTACTTTTTATTTATATTTTAAGAAGAGAATAAATATTTTTGTTGAAAATCTTTATTCACGTCATTGATTAGAAAACTAATAAATATGTTTTGAAATATGTATCTCTTGATACTCTTAATACAAATTATTTAATGAGAAGACTAGAATTTTTGCGTATTTTGCTAATAGCTTTTTTTTGTCTAAGCTCTTATATATAATAATGTTATTCATATTTTTTTCGAAATATTTAAACCTCATATATAATAAAATGTTACACAAATGAACTTTCATCCAACTAAGTAAATTTAAAATAAGTTTGAAGTAGACGAATAAATAAACAAACTAAAAATAAAAAAATAAAAAAGAGATATTCGTATTATGAGTTTCGAAAGATATATATTTTCAAATATATTTATTCTATTCCTTATCCATATGGGTGAATACAAGTTTTCAACGAAAAATTTATCTTCTTTGTTAACTTTCATAAATACATAAGAAAAATTTATAATTAAATTTTTCTTTTAATTAGTATTTTCATAATATATAAAGTTTATAAGCGCTTAATTTTCTTATATCTAATTACACTAAGAATTAATAGTTTAATATGGTTGAAATCTAAGTTTGTGATAACTCAAAAGGTCATCTCTTGTTTTAAAAGTCGAATCTATATTCTGAAGCCTTGAAAACCTTCTTTTATCTTTTCTCGATTTGCGTGCACAATCCGATCGTGATGTCAAAAAGCTTTTGTGTGAAAAATTTAAGAAATAATGATTTTGGCTTAAAAAGATGATCTTAGTTGACTTCGGTCAATATTTTAGATAAATGGACCCGGACCCGTGTTCCGACGATTCCGGATGGTCCGTAGAAAAATATGGGACCTGGGCGTATGCCCGGAATCGAATTCCGAGGTCCCTAACCCGAGAAATAAATTTTTGAAGAAAATTATTTAACTGAAAATATAATGATTTTTGAAAATTTAATAAGATTTGATCTTATTGGTATCGGGACCGTATTTTAGTTCTGAAGCCCGATACAGGTTCGTTATGGCAATTAGACCTTATCTGTGAAATTTGGTGAAAAACGGAAAAGATTTGATGTAATTCGGACCCTTGCTTGAGAAAATAGAAATTTTAAGCTATTTTGAGAATTTCATGAGTTTTGGTATTGAATTCATTGTTCTAGATGTTATTTTGGCGATTTGATCGCACGAGCAAGTTCATATGATGTTTTAAGACTTGTGTGCATATTTGGTTTGGAGCCCCAAGGACTCGAGTGAGTTTTGGATAGGTTACGAAGCGATTTTCAACTTAGGGAATTGCTGGTGTAGTTCAGCTTAGTTGCAGGCATCAGACCTTGCAAATCAGAGATCAGGGTTCGAAATTGCAACCACTGTCAATAATTTTTGCTGAAAATATAATGATTTTTGAAAATTTAATAAGATTTGATCTAATTTAATAAGATTTGATCTTATTGGTATCGGGACCGTATTTTAGTTCTGAAGCCCGATGCAGGTTCGTTATGGTAATTAGACTTTATCTGTGAAATTTGGTAAAAAAACGGAAGAGATTTGATGTAATTCGGATCCTTGCTTGAGAAAATAGAAAATTTAAGATATTTTGAGAATTTCATGAGTTTTGGTATTGAATTCATAGTTCTAGATGTTATTTTGGCGATTTGATCGCGCGAGCAAGTTCATATGATGTTTTAAGACTTGTGTGCATATTTGGTTTGGAGCCCGAGGCTCGAGTGAGTTTCGGATAGGTTATGGAGCGATTTTCAACTTAGGGAATTGCTGGTGTAGTTCAGCTGAGTTGCAGGCCTCAGACCTTGCAAATCAGAGTTCAGAGTTCGAAATTGCAGCCACTGTCAATATCGCATTTGCGAGGCTTCCATCGCAAATGCGAAGAAAGCTGGGCCTGGGCCTGGGCAAGTTTGCAATTGCGAACTATTTTTCGCATTTACGAAGTAGTCTGGGAGGGGCAATTCATCGCCATTGCGACCAAAGGTTCGCAATTGCGATACTAGCAAAAATGCGACAGGTTCGCATTTGCGAGCTTCGCAATTCCGAAGCTCTGGTCGCAAATGTGATATCTGCAACTGTTCAAAATGAAACTTGGATGGGATTTTCACCCATTCTTTACATTTCTCAAATCCTAAAACCCTAGAGGCGATTCTCCCATGACCAAATCTTCCCCAAAATTTTGGTTTACCGAATCAAATATTTAAGAATTTAATATAACTCATATACGTATACAAGAAGGGGCCGTGTCTCTATTACGACTATTATTCGATATTTTATAAACTTAAATAATTTCAATATTATTAGGTTCTATTTCAAAAATGCTGATAATTTTATATGGTTGATAAATGAGTTTATAAAAGTTAATTAGTATATCATAATTCATACTAAACAAAGTACTACTTGTGATTTTCTAATATAATTTAAATAAATATTAACCTTGTACTTTTATCAATTTATTGATCATTAATTGTATTCAATTTGAATATGCATAATTAATTGTCTAGTGATATTTTGATAACGTAATAATTATCATAAATCTAATTAAGCACTAATATTTTTAAAATTAATATAAGTGAAATATGTATAATAAACTAACAATATCATATAGTACGAAAGAAGCTTTAAAGAAAAAGGTAAATTAGAATACCTTCATTTTATTTAAATAGTTTATTGTTTCTATTTTACTTATTATAAATTAAGTATTTATAGTATTTTATTTACTTGTGATTTTCTAATATAATTTAAATAAATATTAACCTTGTGCTTTTATCGATTTATTGATCAATTAACTGTATTCAATTTGAAGAGTGAAGAAGATGCAACTGAAGAATCTGATGGATCTGAGAAATGAACTGAAGATGCGACTGAAGAGTGAAAGAAAGAAGTTGAGAAATGCGACTGACACCGGCCAAAATCTTGACGGGCTGACTAGTGAGGGCAGAGAAACTGAGAAAGAATAGGGAAATCAAAGAGTGAACTATGAAGTATGAATTATGAACCCTAGTATGTATATACTTAAGAGTAAACTAGTAAATTAGTTAATCCTTATTGGGTTATCGGTTTTTCCCAATAACAGAATTGCCAAATCGAGTCGGAACCGATAACCCAATAAAAAAATATTTTTAGCCCGTTACCAAACCGTTAACCCAATAACCCAATAAATAATTAAAGATTCGGAACCCGATATTTGCCCACCCCTAGTTATTACCTATAATTAGTTTTAAATTTTATACGATGAATATATAAAAGCTGAAGTCATATTTATCTAAAAGGTAGTTACTGACAGTGTAAAGCACAACGTCCGACAGCTTTATCCCTCGTATACGTATTTAATTAATCCACTTAAGTCTGATCAAACTATCTTGAATCTTTAAAACACAATTATTTTGCATTTTCTCGTCTTTTCTTTTTTGCATAAAGTGTAGTGTTTGTCTTTAAGTACTCCATTAAAGAGAAGGAAGTATGGTCTTCGTCTTGGAATCCACAAATTTTCTGTAAACATTCTTCAAAAAAGCAAGACCCGTTATTTATGGCTGGCATCTTTTTATACTCGAATTTATTTTCTCAAAAATAAAAATATTATAAAATCCTTAATTTTGTTTTTTAAGAGTCAATAATATCACAAGTTAATTAATAATTTGAGCTAAGACTCACAGCAAAGAGAGAAAGTAAGAAAAGAAGGATAAAATGAAACCAAATCGAAGATTGTGGCTTTGTGGTTTAATAATAAAATGAGATAAACAATGTGCTCTTTTATTCATTATAAAGAATTTGAAACGAAATCTTAAAAATTAAGAATTTTAAACTCTATCCAAAACCAAGGGGAAAAAAACTTAAAAATCAAACCACATAGCTTTTGCCCCTTAATCGAATATTTCCTTTCTGTTTTAGCCCTTCAAGCTCAATAACTAGGCAGGTGAAGGATATTTATTTGAGAGTCATCGCGTGAAAATCAGTACCAATTAGCCGTAATAGATTTTTTTTTAAGAAATTCAGGGAACTAAAGGATAATACTCGCATAGTACAACTTTATATATTGATTGCTTCAATTTCTTGGAGATGGACACCCGTAATGAGCCTTTAGAAGGTTAAACCTCCTATTAGAACTTTATACAAAACTTGAGCATTTCGTCTTTCATCCTTTTGTTAACAAAATAAACTTAACAGCTATTATTAGCAAAGCCTTGTCACAGCAAGGTGCATAATTCTACACTCTAGTTAACCACATAATAATCAGATGATCCAATGACACACTTCTTATTCATCTTTTAACAATCCATTCTTCCCTAATTATATATAAAATCAATCCATATTAAATGCTCGTATATAGAGTGACACGTTGAACCAAAAATAGATGGAAAGCGAGACAAGTGGAAGTCAAGACCAGGGGCAGCAGTTGTTATTAAAACTTATAAGTGATGAAACCAGAAAAAAAAATGAACAGAAATTGGCAGAATTATGTTCTGAGCCCACAAGTTTCTTGTGTGTCCTTAAAGAATCTTATCCCCTCACTGTTGCCCAAGGTTGACGGATAAATTCTTTCCAGAATAGAACGGAACTTCCAACTTAGTGGTAGCGGCACTTCAAACCACTAAGTTATAGGCGAACTCAAAAGTTATGGAGCAAACCACACGAGGAACGTATTTTGATTTAAAGTAATGATGCAGAAAGAAGAAGATGAAACAGAAAATTTCAGAGTGAAAAATTCTGAAGGAATGACTGGTTATTTATAGCCAACAAATTCTGGATTAAAATGGTGCGAAAGTGGCTTTTCACACTGCAGGTAGCTATTCGTGAAAGACAGCCTTTCAGATGGTTGTTTAATTAACGCGGGAATATTTGAATAAATTAAAGACGAAAAATTAATTAATTTTATCTCGTTACAAATAACGGTCACAAAAATATTAAAATAAAATATTAATATTTAATTAATTAAATTTATTTTATTGGTCCAAAAAATTATCAATCAATCATATTAATTGACCGAAACCGAAGCCGAAGCCGAATCCGAAGCCGAAGCCGAATCCGAAGCCGAAGCCGAAGCCGAAGCCGAAGCCGAGCCGAGCGACGACGACGACGACGACGACGCGAGGCCCCTTCCTCTTATCTCCTTTTAAGAGCTTAAGGAAGTGCTTCTATATTTAAACCCAACAAAATGCTTGTCTTTAACCAATGAGGGACAAAGTGTAAAAGCTAAAGTTGCATTTTCACCTTCTTCCTTCATTTTCCATTCACACCACTGATAATAGGTGAATTTGACTATAATCACACCTTGAATAATCACATTCTTATGTTGTTTTGATGATATATATGATAACAAAATGCTCTTATTAGTGTTTTTCATGATTTATAGGTAATAAATGGCTAGGGAAGGCTAAGGAGCTATTTTGGAGTCAATACTGGAGAAAAGAGGCCAAATATGTAAATTTCCATTGAAGTCACGTCATACCAGCCCTTAGGAGCCAAAAATACTGTTCCACCGCGGTTCCACCGCGACCGCGGTAGAACCGCGGTGAAAGGCTGCTGCAGAACTTCGAAGAATCAGAGGCACTGTTCTGCCGCGGTTCCACCGCGACCGCGGCAGAACCGCGACAGGCGCCGAAAAGTTAAGGGACCAAAGTGTAAAAATGGAATTTTTTAGACCTAAACCCTATTTAAACCATAGACTTCGCCCAAAGGAGAAAAGTATTGATTTTTAGGTTATCTTGGAAGGAAAAACTATTGTGAGAGATTTCTCCAAACATCTTTCTTCTTTTCTTTTGATTTTGATGATGAATTTTATTCTAGTATATTTACCTATAGCTATGAGTAGCTAATTT
>MU763940.1:7635-19145 GCA_026770625.1 Nicotiana glauca | reverse complement strand
CAATCAGTCTGTAGTTGGATATTGTGACTCAGATTTTGCGGGTGATCTGAACAAACGAAGATCAACTACTGGTTACGTGTTTACTTTTGCAAAGGCACCAGTTAGTTGGAAGTATACTTTACAGTCAACAATTGCTTTGTCTACAATAGAGGCAGAGTACATGGCTATTACATAGGTTGTGAAGGAGGCAATTTGGCTTCAAGGGTTGCTAAAAGAGCTTGGTGTTGAACAAAAAAGTATCACAATTTTTTGTAATAGTCAAAGTGCTATTTAACTAGCGAAGAACCAAGTTTATCATGCAAGGACGAAGCACATTGATGTTCGGTATCATTTCGTACGAGAAATCATAGAAGAAGATGAAATCACGTTGAAGAAAATTCATACTACGAAGAATCCTGCTGATATGCTGACAAAAGTGGTGACTGCACGCAAGTTTTAACATTGTTTGGATTTGATCAACATTGTTGAACACTGAAGATTGAAGATGAAGACACAACCAAAATTTGTTATTGAGAGAAAATTGAAGATATGGAATTTTGCCAAGGTGAAGATTTGTTGAAATGTCAATATCCCACATCGGTTGGGAAGTAAATTGGGTTGGTACTTCACCCTATAAAAGAAGGTCTAATGTTTAGGATTTAAACACACCTCTCATTTGCCTTCTTATCTTCTCAAGGCATTTATATCTTCTCTCTTTAGTATTATTTCACTTGGATTTTTAGAGTGAAATAAAATATTGGTTGTGTCTGAAGAGTAGGCAAAATTAGCCGAACCTCGTAAATTTTGGTGTTCCTTTTATTGTTGTTTTATTGTCTTATTTATTATTTGGTGGCTGACATAATTTTTGGTATAGTAGTTGTGACTCATTCCCACTATATATATTTGACTTCCGCAACAAATATCTCATCATGGTCTAGAGATAAATAAAGAAGTGGGAAGATTTTTCTCCCTTTAAATTCTGTTGTATCTTGTACAACTACTCTACTAGTATGTAGTCATCATCAACCTAGGAGAAAACATAAGAGTAGATGACAAGTAAAACTTTTGTATTGATTTGATTAATTAGCTATAGTTTTGCAGAACATTTGCCATCCATTAGTCTAATATATAAGACATGAAATAGAATAAGCTACATATTCATCAAGTTTGCTTTGCCTTTTAGTTTTAGTGCAAAAATGTGTCAATTTTCTTTTGTTTTATGAAGATCTGCTATGCATTTAACATTACAAATTTTCTTGTTTCAGTATGATATCGTAAGAAAAATACTGTAGCGATCATTTTTTTCTGAACTAACGCTTCATTTTTTGTGCCGACATACTCTATTTTTTGTGGCACAATTTTACCTATACCCTATTTTTACAAATTATGTGGTACCCACTTGATAGAAAATGCAGATTCTAACGATACAACTGGAGCTTCACCCATGAGACTTTCGTGTTTTGATCAGTGGCAACCAATTCTGGAAAGCATCTCAGAAGAATGACAAATGTTTTGCAAATTCAAACATATATGTATGCCTGAAGTTGGGTAATGCCAAGCTTAACTTCAGACCCACGTCTCTAAAGTGTACTGCTAATTGATGAAAAAAATAGACTAGTAAAATTATGAAATTTAGTTATATTCACTAGTTAACTGCAACAATTTCTTTTATTTCAGAATTGTCATGAATGAATGAAAACTATATACATAAAGATCAACACATTAATTTGCTACACCAAATATTTGCTTTCACTTCCAAAAACTGAATAATCCGGAAAACAATGTCTTTGTTTACAAAACAAAAACAAAAAATTACGTACTATATATCCAATGTCATTACAATATTCTAATCAAATAATAATAAGCCGAAAAAATCTTCGAATCCTCCTTCCACCATTTTCAAGCAGAGCAGAGCCACTCTTCCAATCACCTTCAGTCTCATCAGCTCGAATGCCTGAATCAGTGGTTCGTCCTCAAACACTTAAAGAGAGAACAAAGATGGAGCTAAGGTCGAGTTTATGCATCAGGCAGACTTGCCTATAAAGTTGTTTTTATTTTTTTATCTGAATAGAACTTAGAATAATAAGGATCAAAATAGCATATTCTACAAGTTTGATGGTTGCTAAGATCATAGTTTATTGCTCTCCTCTAGTTCATGAAAGTTCTAAAGCAACTGGGTGATGTAATGAGTTAACAGCAGTATCTTAGTCTGGATTATTAGAGTTCTTGTCACATATCAAAAGATAAATCAGATAAAATAAAGGAATTTTTTTTCTGGATTATTAGAGCTCTTGTCACATATCAAAAGATAAATCAGATAAAATAAAGCAATTTTTACCTTTCTATGCCACATAGAAAATATTATTACCCTCAATGTTTAAGGTTTGACTTAATTACATTTAGTATACCAAATTACCAATTCTATACCATAATTAATTAAGGGTATAATTAATTGTACACTTTTTACTCCTTAATTAAAGGAATCTGCACGTTTCTCTTTCCTAACCACTCAGTCCCACCCACGTTTAACCCATACCCACGTTCTTTTTACCATTTTCCATCTTCTGAAACCAAATTCTCCCTCTAAATTCACAGAAAATTGAAGAAACCCTTCAACAAAGTTGGTTCCCCATTTTACTCCAGTTGAAGTTCATCAATGAAGAACAACAAAGTTCATCAAAATTGAAATCAAATCTTCAAATTTCATACACACATTTACCTTCAGCTTCAAATTTTCTCAATGAAGAAGAACAAACCTTAACAAAGACAGAGAACAGCAATTCCACCAGCCATTAAAAAACTTTGAAGCTTTGAATTCAAATTTGGGTTTTCAAAAATCATTATTTGTTTTGATCGGGTGTTGTTGAAAATAATTGAGAATATGTTTTGGAGTTTATATCTCAATTTTGAGGAGTTTTGGTGAAGATTAGACTTGGTTTTGACAAATTCAGATTGAAACTCGAAGAAGAAGAAGAAGACATATTGCAAAAATTGTAGATAAATTGTGAAAAAATTGTAGATAAATTGTAGATAGATTGTATACTGTTTTTTGCAGAAGAATTTATAGAAGTTTTAGTCGTTTTGGATTTGTGAAAATAGAAAATGATGCATCTACAATCAGAATATAAATAATCTATAATTTACCTACAAAATATCTACAAACTAGATGCATTGAATTTTAATATCCCAATTCCCATTTCAATTGTAGCATAATTAGCATTTTCAACATAATTGCGTTTTTTGCAGAAGATTTGTAGAAGTTTTAGTCGTTTTTTATTTGTGAAAATAGAAACAAAGCACCTACAATTAGAATACAAATAATTTACAATTTATCTACAAAATATCTACAAACTGGGTACATTAAATTTTTATAACCCAAATTCCCTTCCAATTGTAGCATAATTGTAATTTTTGACATAATTACGTTTTTTTAGAAGATTTGTAGAAGTTAGCGTTTTTTTAGAAGATTTGTAGAAGTTAGCCGTTTTTTATTTGTGAAAACAGAAAATAAAGCATCTACAATCAAAATACAATTTATCTACAATTTCTGCAATATGTCTTCTTCTTCATCTTCTTCTTCTTCTGATGAATTTTAGTCAAAACCAAATCTAATCTTCACCAAAACCCCTCAAAATTGAGATATAAACTCCAAACCATATTCCCGATTATTTTCAACAACACCCAATCCAAACAAATAATGATTTTTGAAAACCCAAATTTGAATTCAAAGCTTTCAAGCTTTTTAATGGCTATCAATGGTGAAAATATCTGAAAGAATATTTTTACTTCCATAATTGTAGTGCGCCTAAATAGGAATATCTGGAAGAATATGATTTGATCTGATTTAAGCCAAATCTTTTTAAAATATTCAGTTCCTTAATTTTAGCTCAACAAATTAGGAAGATTCAGCTATTATTAATTAGTATTTAATGATTGGTATAATAACTGTAGAAAAAATGCAGGCAGGGCGGGTAAATTAGAAACTATGCACATTTTTGATAATAAGGTTTCATATATGGTATAAAAAGGAAAAAGACTCTAAAATAAAACTCATAAAAGATATTAGACGCGAAGAGATATCACAACACAATTTAATGGTTGAAAACAACAACTTCACGAAGCCATAGAGTGTGCGGGCAGAAGAGAAAGGAAGCACTACAAAGTTTGTATTGTAGTGCGATCTCTGAAGAGTAGTAATTGGTAAAATGGTTCAAATTCTAGAGGATGATGACTACGTGACTAGAGGACGGTGAAGCAGAATGAGCGGCGCAGATGACAATATTATTCACTATTGTCGGAATTAGTGACAAAGAATGATTGTTTATTAGATATGCGGAACAAAGGAAGGTGTTAGGGACGAAAATAAGGGCAACGAAAGAGCGGTGCACTAGATTGACGGAGGTGGTGGAAGATTAGCAATAGAGGTGGTGGAAGTTCGACAACGGTGATGGAGGAGCGTGCGGCTGCGCATGAAACACCAGATTTTGGTGATCTATTTCGGGGTATAGATGGACCAGACCTTGATGGAGGTACTTATTTTAAGACAAAAACGGGCGTAGATGCAAAATAATTTGAAAAATGGGTATGGCTTAAAGACCACTGCACAAAGTGACTCTCCCGTATAATTTTCCTTTTCTTGACATGAAACAGGATAGCTATGCAACCAAAAGAAATGCTTATAGTAAGTGCAGTTGAAGGTGTTAACACATTCCATCATGTAGCAACAGATATTAACAAGCCTTGTAAACTAAAAAGGGGATGGAACTTATAAGTTGACGAGGAGAGTCGGGTCACTTTATCAGGTTAGGTATTCACAAGACTGGATGAACTTATGCCTATGCACAACTCTCTTAGCAGTATAGTGCAGAACATCAATGTGAAATACTTACAAGAAGAGAAGTTGGCACAAAATAATCTGATTAACTTCCACCAAATGATTGAGAAATATGATCTTCATCTTCACAACCTGTACACCGTAAAAGAAACAGTGGACAAAGTAAGTTGAATATTAAACAGATTAAAAATAAGATCATTTGTGAGCCTTGCCAATCTCCTAAAATATAGGAATTTGCAACAAAATACCTCCACTTTTCTTTATTTTTTGACTTGTCTGCTTACACCCTCAATCTCAAAATACAAGTGTCGTACTTCGTTTTCTAAATCTTAAATGATCTCTGACTAAATTTTCAGCTTATTTTTTGACATTTCAAAATGAGAAAAGTTGCAACTTTTGATGTTTTAAGTACGTAAATTTGTTTTGAAAAATAAAATCAATCTCGGTGTACTTCAACTCAATAGATGATGTAGGACTATGAATTTGCGAGAGGGACTAGTTTCTTACATGAGATTTTCACTGAAGTCTTCTTTCTTTTTAGGGGAAATAAAACGTGCCCCTTTTCCAGGCATTAAACTAACCCCCTAACTAAATAGGGCAGTGGGAGAAGTGCTTGGTGAAAACATTTTAGGTACCTCGAATTCTGTAGGCACAAACTACAAGATCATCAGCTCCCAGGTTCCGTTGCTCTTCCTGAATTCGCTCGGCAGAAGTCACAACAGAACGCTCGCAGTTCTCTATCTCAATAGACTGCAATGTGACACTGTCCGCGAAATCCAGAGGTATCTCTTGTAAATGATAGCAATGTCTTAGCACCAGATGCTCGAGGAGTGGAAAATGGTCGCTAGTTGCCTTCCAGTATTTGGGATCTGAGCTACTTAAAAGCAAGAATTTCAGTTGATAAAACCCATTCTCAGATGGTTCCCACTCTTCACCTATGCAAGCACTGTTCTTCAATTTAAGTACCTCAAGATTGGGTAGCATACCAACAATGTCCATATTCTTCCAAGGCATGCACGTAGAGCAAAATGTCAACTTCTTAAGGTTCTGCGGAAAGTTGCCTGGAGGAGGAAGGCACAAACTCAAGTGGTTAATATTTGTTTGAATGTAAAAACCCAGTGACTCAAGTTTAGCTAGACTAACAAGGTCATTGAAGCAATCTGGCATTTCACTCTCGCTGTATTGAACCTTGTGTCCTAGAATCATTAGCTTCTTAACATTGGGTATCCTTTTGAACACTTCCTTTGTACAATTTAAAGGATTCAACCCAGAAAATGTCAGCAAATTTTCCAGCACCAACCACTTCTCTTCATCAGTTGAGACATGTGAAGGTTGGGTTAAGCAATTCAAGCTAAACTTTAGATGCCTTAATTGTGCCATCCTCCATATTTCTTCTGCAAAATATAAACAACCACAGACCCGGTAATCAAGTACAAGAGTTTGAAGATTCTAAAGGCTCATATGCAGGGGAGAATCCAATGATCCGGCAAAGGTAAAAGCCAGGTATCTCAGGTGAAACAAGTGAAGAATATCCTTAGGGAAACTCCCTCTCAACGTGACAGTAGCTATATCTAATACTCTCAATAGCTTGAAACGTGAGTACTCTAGTTTGATATCCGGAATGTAGTAAGGCTTACCCAAAAATAAAATTGAACGGGCTTTGTTGTAAGTATCGTGATCAAAATATAACTTATAATTGTCACAACTCGAGATACTTACCCGTTTATGAACTTTTGGATGAAAAAGGAGAGGCTTTGCATGAAGATCATCATCTTTCATTTGAATGACACGCAGAAAGTTTTCTTTCTGAGCTTCTCTCAAGCAGAATCCATGTAAAAGATCATGCATTTTGCATGTCTTTATTTTTCCATTGCGAGTACTCCCCTTATCGGCGAAAACTAAACTTCTATCTATAAGATCTTCTAAACACTTCTTCACTTCTTCTTATCCTTTTCTACCTCAAGAAATCCCTCTGCAACCCATAGCCTGACAAGTCTCTTGACATTAATCTCAGTGTCTTCCTGAAAAACTCCAAAATAAAGAAAACAGGCTTTTATGTGATGAGGCAAGTGGCGGTAACTAAGATCAATAAGTCTTGAGCACTGTTTATCAGGACACTCATATAAAAGTGAGTTCACATCTTCAGCAACATTTTCCCATTCAACTAATGAATGGATTTTGGAGAGAAGTCCAGCAACTATGATGATTGTTAGCGGTAATCCTTGACATTTTTTAACAACTTCTTTCCCTATATTCTCAAATTCAGAGGAAAATATTTTTTGAGTGAAAACCTTTGAGTGGAAGAGGTTCCAACTTTCATCGATACTTAAAAGACGCATGCAATGAAAGGGAGGTTCATTCATGCTAGCATATTCAGCTACCTCTGTATTACGAGTGGTCAGTAATATTCGGCTTCCATTGCCATCATCTGGGAAACATAGCTTCATATCATCCCATGCTTCAGTGCTCCATATATCACCAATGAAAATCAAATACCTCCTCCCTTTTAAACCCTTTCGTAGCCGATCTGCTAACTGTCCATCACTTTCGTTACAAATTTCTCGAGGAATTGACATGATAGAACTAAGAAGGCCTAGAGGTATCCTTCTAACATAAAATTCTTGTGAAACAGTAACCATTGAACGAGTGTCAAAGCGAGAAATGATTACTGGATCACAATAAATTCTTGTCGCAAATGTTGTCTTACCAATGCCCCCCATCCCAACAATTGAGACAACTTTTAGTTCACGTGAGCCCCTAGTAAGATGATCCAACATCATGTCTAATTCATTGTTGTGGCCAACCATAACATTTTCTGATTGCGAAGAAAGTTTTGATGAATCGGGACTAAAACCTTCATTTGCTGGAAGAGCTTTGACATGGTTTTCATTGCTAGTCTTGATCTTCATCCAGTCATTCATGGTGGAATCGATGTCTCCTTTTATTTGGATCAAGCTGATTCCAAGATTTCCACTTTCAATTGCTAACTCGAGTTTATCTTCTAGTGTATATGCCATCTGTGTGGTTTGTGCTTCCAACCTTATAATCATCTCAAGATCAGTTCTTTTCACAGAATCCACCAGAATGGCCCTCAAGGAACCAAGAGTTTCATGTAGAAATTTCATTTCTTCTCCTTTCTCAGGATACAGGTACGGGTTTTGCAGCAAAATTTTCTCCATAGTTCCCATAAGAGAAGTCAAAGCAGCATAAGCCATTCCCCAACTCTGCAGTCGCAACCAAACTACAAAGGATCTGCACATAATAAGTGACTTGAAAGTTAAATGCTGGAAAAGTAAGAAAGTCAGAATCCCGCAATGGGATGAGCTTATTCAGAAAAGTCTACTTTGATTAAAGTATGTGGCTCATTGGTGCAGCAGACTTCGTTAATTTGTGAAATAAATTGAAAATTAAACGAATCTGTCAAATGGAAGATCTCTTTTACACAGATAACTTATCAGTATTAATTTTAAACTGATGCAACATCATTTCAATGTCCGAACTTCTTAGTGATATCAACAAACCTGAAGCCAATTACTAGACCAGTCAAACACAAAAACAGAAAAAAAAAATGAAAATGAAAGAATGTAACGAAATCTTGATATCCTTAAGCTTAAAACTAAGCTCAAAAGTCCGAGTGAAAAGGAATAGAGGTAGAATTATAAGCATTTTTCGGATCATAGGTACAGCTCTAACACTCTGGCCAACATGGTACTATAACAAAACCACTCTAGCCTTGTCCTCGACATGGCATAATATAGTGAATATAACAGCTAAATCTTGACCACAGTGATCTTTTGTAATGGGGGTGTCCGAACCAGCTTCATACACCTCGGTTAATCCACTGGGTATTTATAACATCCCCACTAGCACAGGCATCAGGTAACTCTAACCATCAATGCTTATACAAATGGAAGTAGATCACCGAACACTTTTTTTTTTTTACTCGGTTGGATTTAAACATTGGTCTCCCAATGGTCCCTGTTATAAATTCATTGACCATTATATAACAAACTAAAAGCCCAAACAAAAACAATAATTTGCTTTAATTCATCCAAGAATCTTCTGTTCTGTGACAAATCAACCAGGCGAAACAACACGAAAAATAAAAGAAGAAGTTATTAATCAGCTAACAGGAAAATGGTAAAGAAGTGAAATCAAGCAATTAATCATGAAACACGATAGAAGCGATAGATATACTAGTAATGTTAACTCCATTACTGCTTACCAATTGGCTATGAAGTGACTCACAAGTCTGAGTCTTTTCCCCCTCAGCTACAAATTCCCACAATGTCTAAGCAGTAATCTAACTCTTATTTACTGCTACAACTACACCAAGCTCATAACTCCCTGATTAGAGAAAAATGCGGAAAGATCTTATTTTACCAACTAGAAACCTTTCGATCTTAAGCACAACTTCTGCTTTTCTTTCTCTTCTTTCTTTGTGGAAAATATTGTTTCAGTCTTGTTAATGAGCACAAGCTTCCTGTATTGGCTACAAACTCAGAAAGTCAAAGGTTTCATCCCCTAACGCAGCGTTCGGGCCGCTGAGCATTTAAGGCCAAAAAAATAAAAAATAAAAAAAGAAAAACTTGCATTACTTGGTAAATAGACAACAACAACAACAACAACCCAGTATAATCCCACTTAGTGGGGTCTGGGGAGGGTAATGTGTACGCAGACCTTACCCCTACCCTGGAATAGAGAGGCTGTTTCCAAATAGACCCCCGGCATCCTTCCCTCCAAAAACTTCCCACCTTGCTCTTGGTAAATAGAAGTTTCCCAAAATAAACACGAAAAAGTTGGGTGATACTCAAAATTAGCCAGATTTACAAGTAGTAATTAAAAAATAGTCACATCTTTAAAAGATTAAAATTTAGCCACTTTTTATGTAAAGATAAATTTAAACGAAAATACTGTTCAAAATCCGGAAAATATTCCAACATAATATATTGGAGTTTCAGTATAATATACTAGACTTCCAACATAATATATTGGAGTTACAGCATAATATACTGGTCTAGCATAATATGTTAGAAGTTCAAACACAGGTGCTCCAATCTCCAATATACTATACTGGACCTTTCCGTGTATTAGAGTTCCAGCATAATATGCTGGAAGTTCATACGTAGGTGCACCAATCTCGAGTATATTATACTGGAACTTTTCATGTTGCAGCAAAATAGTGGCTATTTTTCAAGGACTTTGCAAACACTGCTATTTTTCATTTACCAGTCCGAAAACTTGCTAGCTCGTGCTATTTTCACGAAAAAATTGGGTGGCTTAGCTACTTTCGGGGTAAAAATAGCACGGTATAGTCAGTGTTCGGACTGGTCATTTAAAAATAGCCACCGTTTATGAAGTTAATGAAAAATAGCCAGCATTTTGCTATAACAGAGACCGGTCTCGCATAATATACGGGAGTTCGGTGCATCTGTGTACAAACTCCAACATATTATGCTGGATCGGTATACTTTGCTGACTCCTGTATAATATACGGGAGACTGGAGCACCCGTGCTCCAAACTCCAGTATATTATATTGGACATTTATACTTGCTGGAACTCCAGTATATTATGCTGGAGTTCTAGTGTACTTATGCTGGAACTCCAACATATTATGTTGGAGTTCCAGCATAGTTATCCTAGAACTCACGTATAATATGCTAGAGTTCAAGCATACTTATGCTGGAACTCCAATATAATATACTGGCGTATTTTTCGGGTTTTGAATAGTGTTTTCGCTCAGATTTATCTTTGCATGAAAACTGACTAAATTTCGATTACTTTTGAAACTGGGCTATTTTTGAATGACCAGTTGTAAATCTGGCTATTTTAAATTTCCAGTATTTTCCAAATATATTAGTAAAATAGCCATTGCTATGATTAAATTGATTTGCCCCTAAGTAATATATGATGGCCTTATGGTTGATTATCCTTTTTGAGCACCCGGAGGTGCAACCATTTCGGATTCTCTCAGTTGTCAGAGCTCGTTTGAATTGGCTTAAAAAAAGTAGCTTGTGCTTGAAAGCAATTTTTAAGTACTAAAGCTGGTTTTATAAAAAATCAGTTATGTATTTGGATAAAAATGTTAGAGCTGAAAAAACTATTGAAATGTTTGGTAAACAAGTGTTGGTAAGTACTTTTTTAATCAAAATGATTGAAATATCCTTAAAGTTATTAACACAATAATGAAGCTTATTACTATGATATTTTATTTTAAACTAATATAAATACAAAATAATTAATCTCTTTCAGTTGTAAGTGATCACCTACGATAATTTTTATAAATATAATTCTTGAACTCTTATTTTTCACTTCTTTCAACCATGTTTATTTCTTTCTTGAAATTCCAAGCTTGTTGCGGAAACATATGAAATGAATATCACATTTATTTACATAACAAGGGAAATAAATGAACTAACATTCTGGATTAAGCTAAAATTTCAATGTGACCTCCTCAATTTCAATTTACGAGAGGAGTTAAGGCTTATTTATATACCTAAAATAAGACTCGATCTAAATTGTGTGATTACTGATATAAAAAGGTAAAAGTAGTATGAAATGACAAAAAAATGGTTGGGTAATACTTTAGGTAACCCAAACACGATGAGTGGTGATAATAGGTGAATTTAACTATAATCACACCTTGAATAATCATATTCTTATGTTGTTTTGATAATATATATGATAACGAAATGC